>JZKD02S2269615.1:121859-170403 GCA_000966675.3 Picea glauca | reverse complement strand
CTGAGGTAACCAAAGGATATCTAAGCCTAATTTCAGAGGGAAGGTGAAGTAAAGAAGGCTGAAATTCAAGGGAGGATAAATTCTTTTGATGATGCTTTCTAAGGTATGTTATTTACAAGTCATCTCATCATTTTTGCAATACCTTTTCTTATAGAATGATTCAGACCTTGAAATTGGGAGGCAATTGAGGAAACATATCCAGGTATCTATGATACAAATTTCATCTTGTGGTTCGTTGTATGTTTGGAGTTACACGCTGTGGAAAATAGGGTTTGTGGATAGTCTTGAAACTAGTCTAAAACATGTGTTTCGTGAAAAACGTCATAACTTCTTCATAACATATACCAATTCAGTAAGATCAAATGTATTTATTAGAGTACAGTCTGTAGTATTCTGTGTACAATTTTTAGATCCATACAATAAATATTATGTGTGGGGCATGCTCTAAACGTTCAATCTCTAGAATAACCCATAATTCAACAAGGTATGCCATTTTTTCTATAACTCCTTTTCTGAAAGGTTCCAAGTAGTGAAATATGGAGGAATTGCATAAAATAAACTGAAGAACATTGTGTACCATTTTCAAATATTTATTAATTACAGGTACATAGTTATGATTATTTCAAGTTATAGTTTTTGACTAATCCAAAATTATTCATGTGAGACTAAAGTAAAGTTTGATGAAAAGGATCCCAAAGGGGTTGGATCCAATGGTCGAAACGAGGATTTTTTCACCACTGGGAAAGTTTCAATTCTTGTGAAGGCCTAACCTAAAGCCATGGGGCCACCTTGAGGTAGTGGTCGAACAAGTGGTTGCACCCATAGATACTATATTAAATGGTATCATGACCCATGCACACATAAGTGGATCAAAGCCCACCCCCATGTACTTCAAATTTTAAGTCCCCGAGGTGTAGGACGATCAGTGATAAAGTGTTTTGTTAAGGCACTCCATGATGTTAAGTCACCAGCTCGAAACCCACAGGGACAAAAAATCCAACCATGTTAAGGGCTAGTGTGGCTCAGTCCGAGTGCAATCCTCAGGTGATTTTGACGGCTTATATGCCTCTGAGTCCCAGTTTCTCAAGCCACGGGCTAGTCCCACAGTTCATGGACAAACTAGAATAAAAAAAGTTTGATGAAAAGGCTAGTCTATTGTTGTTAAAGTTAAGGAAGATTTGCAGGTATGTGATCATATACACCAGGTATTTTATAGAGTTACAAATCATATTTGGATGATGAAATTGATGAGGGATTTCGGTTGAGGTACATGTTGGGTACATGGTTGAGACAAGTAGTTGATGAGTTGGCACATACATGAGGTGTATAGTTGATGATGTTGGTACATATTTATGATTCATAGTTTATGTGTATTTAATGCATGATTGGTACATATTTGGTGCATGGTTGATGCACTTTTTTATGGTATAGGTTCATTACAAGTTGATGCATGGCTGATGCATGGGACATGTTATTGTGACAGGTTATTTGTACAGGTTTGGTGCATGGTTGATGCACTTGTTTATGGTACAGGTTGAGGTATAGGTTGATGTATGGTACATGTTGGTACATGTTATTGTTACAAGTTGTTTGGTGCAAGTTAATTAGTACAAGTTTAGAATAGTATATCTCACAGTGATAGTGTCACAATGGTTCCATCATTATACTTATATTTCAGGGCGTTTGGATGGGGTAAGGACAAGTTGTTGTAGACACCTTCTTGTTGTAGCCGGAGAACATAGGGGGTTGTATCCTCCTTCTCATTGTAGCTAGAGAATTGGGGAGTTGGAGCTTCCCTCAGGTTGTAGCCTGAGAAACTAGGGGGTTGGAGCCTCCTTCTAGTTGTAGCTAGAAAACAAAGGAATTTGGTGCTTCCAATGATTGTAATTCTTAAAGACATATAATAAAATCTATTCTGTGGTTTTCTCCCACTTTGGGTTTACACATAAAACACTAGTGTACTATGTATGTGTATGATTTCTCATTTGTTCATTGTTTATTTACTCTACAACTATTGGAGGATAATGCTACATTGATATAACACTTGCATTTTATGGTGAAAAAGGATTAAATTTCTCTATTAATGATTCACCCCCCCTCTCAATAATCCAACATACATCAAGTACCAGACTACTACATCAGCCGGATAGTCAAGATACTTGGTAGAGATTGGAAAAACATTGTTAAAGGTATTTTGGAAGCCGAAATCCAAATATCAGTATATTACAGCGCTGAAAGAAATTAATCAAGTACAGAATCAAAGAGTTTGGGATTATGTGATGCAGGAGCATCTCTCACAGCAAGCGAGCCAGTGCGGAATGCAAGTGGACAGCTGGACAAGCGCCAACACAAATTTTTAAATTTCCTAGATTTTGATGCGCCATCTTAAATGAAGTCATTTAAGAAGAGGCACCTTGGTATAATGTAATCATACCTTGAGCACCCCGCTCTCATCTGAAGTAGATGGAGGCATTTATAGTAGTTAATGCAGGTAGATAGAAATTTAATTCTAGGTTAGATTGTTTGAGGGCGCAAGAGGGAAATGAGATATAGACACCCTCATTGAGCATTGTAACATTATTCAGGAATAGTTAGAAGCAGGAAGACCACAGAAGAGAAGCAGAGAGATGTAGAAGAAAACCCATGTACAGATCTTGAATTAATAAAAGAAATTGATTCAGATTCATGGTTTTGTGTTATTCTTTCTGTATGTATGTTTGAATGCTATGCTCGTGAATGTTTGTTTCCTATTATACATATGATTTGATATGCTGTGTATATGATCTCATGTGTTGATATTGAAGCCTGAAGGGTAGAGAGAATTAGTTTCAATTGTTTCTCTATTTGAGCCCGAGTTCCTGCAAAGAGTGCAACTAAAATCGTCTACAAGGAGTGTGTTAATGGAGGGTTAAGATAGATTAACTTTTGTTCTAAATACCCAGAAGTGCAGTTGGGCACAGGAGCCATGAAAGGAGTGTGCAGGCCAAGTGAAGACTCACAATTTTGAATCTGAGTGAAGAACTCAAGGACTGTTGTTGCTGGTGGCGCAGAGTCAAAGAGTTCTCAGGTATTTTGAAAATATCTGAAAATTGCCACAAGGAGTGCGTGTAAAGACCGTCTTGGAGGTTGAAGTTGGGTGGAAGCTCAGGAGGGATAAGGCTTCCAAACTCATCGAAGAGAAGCAATGGAAGATTTGTGTCGTGGAGTGTTTAAAACAGACGTTGCACAGTTGCACCGTAGGAAGACAAATTCCGTGGAGGAATACTTGGTCATTCTCGAAGAATCACCAAAGGGAGGAAATCGACAGCCAGGATCTTGTGGAGAGGATTTGTGAAATCCTGTCAGTCGTTGGATCTGACAAAGAAGCAAGGAGGTTACGACCGCATTCGGAGTTCAAGATCCAGGAGTCATGAGTCATTGGATCATTGATCAATTACCCGTCAGCCGTCGGAACGGACAAGAGTTGCACGAGGTTTACCATCGAGATTCGAAAGATCGATAGTCCTGTGGTCAAACGTTTTTCGACATTTGAAACCCCGAAGTCCCGGGAAGATCTGGACCGTCTGTCAGTTGTGACACGTGGCAGAGATTGAGGTGTCAGGAGTTCAGGAAATCAGAAGTCTCGTGGATAGGAGATCGGGGAAGTCCATAGTGAAAACCCCAGCATAATCTGAGTTGTCCATTCGGGGAGACAGGCGTCATAAATCCGAAGAGAGTCGAGATATTCAGCATCGGGAAATCATAGTTACCAAGGAAAAGAAATTTGGGACATCACAAGCCTCGAAATCCCAGAGAAATCGGGACCATCCATCAGAAGAGGACGCGTGACAACAATCGGCGCCATCGGGGAAAGTCCTGACAGGAAGTTGTTGATCAACATTTGGGTCATCGGGATATCGGGGATCCTAGTGACAAGGTGTTTATACATTTTGAAATCATGAAACTCAAAACCCCGACAAGGAGGAAAGAGCCATTGTGGGAGCCAACTGTCAGTATAGTGGCGAATCGGGATTCGAGTAATCGGGATTCGAGTAATCGGGAATCCCGTGGGCAAGTATTTTTCAGCAATTGAAACCCTGTAGCCCCGACGAGGGATAAGACTGTGGTCACAGGGATAACGATCATATGGGCCAAAGACTATAGCCAGGAGGGATAACGCGTAAAGAGCGCGTCGGGATTCGAGGAATCACGAGTCCTGAGGGCATGTGTATTTTGACATTGGAATGCTCGAAACCCCGATGGGAGTTATGGCTACGGTCATATAGGGGAGGTCACGTGGACCAGTCATAGCTAGGAGGGGCTAAGGAAACCAAGGAGTGTATCGAGGATCAGGAATCGGTAAAAAAAATTGTTTGGACATTGAAAATGTCAAAATCCCGATAGGAGGAACCTCGATCACAAAGTAAAAGGCCAACATTGATTCCCCGATAGAAGAAGGGGAGATCCTATGAGAGAGTGTTGTGGGTGAAAATTTCTCGATAGGGAAATAGAAGAACCTTTCAGATCTTCAGGCCGAGGAAGGAGGAAAGATCTTGTGAGCGGATGTGCCTAGCGGGCACGCCTGCATCAAGTGGTATCAGAGCTTTGTTCTTGTCTGTATATTTCAGACAAGAAGAGGCAGGAAGAGGTAAGGAGCACTTTGATACACATCAAGAGGTATCAGAGCTTAGAAAAGATTATTTTCTTTCTGTAGTAGGGAGAAGGAGAATTCACCATGCCACCAAGGAGAAGGGATAGACAATCACCTGATTCAGGGGAGGAAAGGGAAATGTCCAGAGGAAGGGGTAGGCAAGTGCAGAATCCAGAAGTAGAAAGAGAGATGCATAACTTACGCTCTATGATTGTGGACATGGATATAAGACAAAGGCGCAAAGCTGATGTAGGAGATATCAGTGAGTCCGAAAATGAAGATGATGTTGGACATGGAGAAGAAGAAATCCCAACAAAAGATGTAGCAAATGAGCGCTTACTTAAAGCTGTTGCAAGAATGGGTGCAAAGGTGAAAATGGACATTCCATTTTATGAGGGAAATGTGGATGTAGAAGATCTTCTAGATTGGATTAGAGCTCTAGAAACTTACTTTGACTATGAAGATATCGAGGAGGATAAGAAATTCAGGCATGTCGCCACGAGATTAAAGGGACATGCAGACTTGTGGTGGGATGAACTACAAGCTGACAGGCGTTTCCAAGGAAAATAGAAAATTAAGAGCTGGGACAGGATGATTGCAAAGATGAAGGCAAAATTTATTACCAGGGACTATCAAATTTCCTTGTTCAAGAGAATGTAGAACTTGAGACAAAAGCTGATGATAGTGAAGGAATATACTAAGGAATTTTACAGGTTGAATATCAGGGCAGGTCATCGTGAAAGCAATGACGAAAAAGTGGCCAGGTATATGAATGGCCTGAGATATGACATTCAGGATGAAATGAGTATGGAAACCATCCGAACGGTAGAAGATGCTTATCAGATGGCTTTAAAGGCAGAAGATAAGCTGAGCCGAAATAAAGGTCAAAGAGGTCAAGGCAGGAGACATCCCAGAGGAAAATCAGTTTCCCAGGAAAGAACCTAGAAGCCCAGGGGCGACTGGAAGAAACCTTAGACTCATACTGAGAGAGGTGGAACCTCACAGCGAGGGTGATATGCTGAACAAAGAGGACAGCGTAATGAGCAGAGAGGATATTATGCTGACAACAACACTTTTCCTCATACTAGAGGTAGAGGAAGAGGTGGAGTAATTACATGCTTCACATGCGGAAAGAATGGGCACAAGTCTTATGAGTGTTCAGAGAAAAAGAAAGAGGTTGGAGAGACTCACATCACCGAGGCACAGAGGCGAGATGTTGAGGCAGAATACACTAAAGACGGAAGATCGTTGGTGATGCGAAAAGTCCTTTTCACACTAG
This sequence comes from Picea glauca, assembly GCA_000966675.3. NCBI lineage: Eukaryota > Viridiplantae > Streptophyta > Pinopsida > Pinales > Pinaceae > Picea > Picea glauca. The sequence continues at coordinate 164,494 of JZKD02S2269615.1, read as the reverse complement.
AGAAAGAGGTGGAAAGTTCAGTCCAAAGGACAAGACTTTTAGAACAGCTTGCAAGACCAAGGGTTGGGCATGCAAGGTCATTGTGGACAGCGGTAGCACTGATAATCTCATTTCAACTGAGATTGTAGAAAAACTAGAGCTGGAGATGACTGATCATCCAAGTCCATATAAAGTTTCATGGCTACAAAAGGGACATCAGGTAAATGTCACCAAACAGTGTTTAGTTGAATTCAAAATAGGAGGATATAATGATAAGATTTTATGTGACATTATTCCTATGGATGTTTGTCATCTATTGCTGGGTAGAACATGGCAATATGATATAAATGTGATACATGATGGGAGGATGAACATGTACACCCTAGAGAAGAATGGGAGAACTCATATGTTGCATCCAATTGAGGATAAGGAAGTGAAGCCGGAAGTGAGTAACACTGTACTTCTCATGAGTGGGAAGGAACTTCTTACGAAGGTTAAGAAGAAGGAGGAACCACAGTTCATTGTGGTCAGAAAACTGAAGATTGTTCTAACTAGCACAAGAGTGGATGATTTACCAAAGGAGGTTCAGGAACTGCTAGAAGAGTTCATTGATATAGTAGTGGACGAATTACCTTGTTCGTTGCCACCGATGAGAAGTGTGAGTCATCATATCGATCTCATACCCGGATCCATTTTTCCAAACAAAGCCGCTTACATATTGACACCGTAGGAGAATGAAGAGGTCAAAAGACAAGTCCAGGATTTGTTGGACAAAGGTTTGGTCAGGGAAAGCTTGAGTCCATGTGTTGTTCTGACAGTACTCAGTCTGAAGAAAGACAAAGGCTGTAGTATGTGCACTAATTCAAGGGAGATTAACAAGATAACTATCAGGTATAGATTCCCATTGCCAAGAATGGATGATTTGATGGATTGCTTAAGTGGAGCAAAATTATTTTCAAAGATTGATTTGAAGAGTGGATATCACCAGATTCGCATGAGAGAAGGTGATGAATGGAAAACAACATTCAAGACAAACGAAGGTTTGTATGAATGGCTTGTTATGTCATTTGGCTTAACAAATGCGCCAAGTACCTTCATGAGGTTGATGAATGAAGTCCTAAAGGATTTCATCGGAAAATTTGTTATCGTATATCTGGATGATATACTGATTTTCAGTAAAATGGATGTTGAACATCTGAAGCACTTGGCTATTGTGATGAAAATATTACAGGAGGAGAAGTTGTTGATAAACATGAAGAAATCCTCATTTATGAAGACAAAACTCATTTACTTGGGGTTTGTTATTTCTACAAATGAGTTGAGGATGGATCCAGATAAGGTGGAGGTAATAAAAAATTGGCCATCACTGAGGAACATATTTGAGGTAAGAAGTTTTGATGGTTTGTCTAGTTTCTACCGAAAATTCATCAGAATTTTTAGTGGAATTAGTGCAACAATGATGGACACAGTGAAGAAAAGACATAAATCTTTTCACTGGACTGAAGAGGCTGAGAAGAGTTTCAATTTGTTGAAACGAAATATTACGGAACAACCAATTTTGGTGTTGCTGGATTTTCAAAAGACATTTCAGGTGAAATGTGATGCAAGTGGGTTTGCAATAGGAGCAGTCTTAAGTCAAGATGACAGACCAATTGCATATTTCAGTGAGAAGCTGAATGAAGTGAAGGTGAAATATTCCACATATGACAAGGAATTTTATGCCATCATCTAGGCATTGAACAAATGGAGGCACTATTTGATTCCGAAGGAATTTGTTTTATATAGTGATAACCATGCATTGCAGTTTGTGACTCAACAAGAAAAGTTGAACCAGAGGCATGTTAAATGGATTGAATACATGCAGAATTTCACTTTTGTGATAAAACATATTTCTGGTACTGCTAACAAAGTTGTTGATGCATTGAGTAGGAAGTGTTTGTTGTTGTAGGAGTTCAAAGTCAAGACGTTAGGTTTCGATGACCTCAGAGAAATGTATGCAGATGATCCAGACTTTAAGGAAGCATATGAAGCAACTGAGAATCTAGTTCTCAGAGATATCATAAAATGGGCCAAATACATGATCCAAGAAGGATTTCTATTCATAGGTAATCAGTTGTGTATTCCAAATTTCTCCATGAGGGAGAATCTGTTGAAGGAAAAACACAATGGAGGATTAGCCGGACACTTCGGTCATTATAAAACATTTGAAAAGATGAGCGAGTCATACTTTTGGCCAGGGATGCGATCAGAGGTCAAGTGGTTTGTAGACGGATGCAACATTTGCCAGCATTCAAAGGGAAGGAAGTAGAATGCGGGTTTTTATCAACCATTTCCCATACCTGAGAAGCCGTGAGCTGAAATTAGCATGGATTTCATATTGGGATTGCCAAGGACACAAAGAGGATTTGATTCGATCTTTGTGGTAGTGGATAGGTTTTCCAAGATGGCACATTTTATCCCATGTCAGAAAACCAGTGACGCGACACACATCACGAATCTATTTTTCAAAGAAGTTATTCGACTTCACGACTTACCAAGGAGTATTGTTTCGGACAGAGATACAAAGTTCTTAGGGAACTTTTGGAGGAAATTATGGAAGAATTTGAGGACTAACTTGTTGTTTAGTTTAGATTATCATCCTTAGATGGATGGACAGACATAAGTGGTGAAAAGAAGCCTCAGAGACTTGCTGAGGAGCCTCGTGGCGGAGCACCACAGCAGTTGGGACAATACATTGCCGCAGGAAGAGTTTGCGTATAATGACTCGGTGAAAAGGAGTACAGGACATAGTCTATTCCATATTGTATATGGCACGCAGCCAAGAGGAGTTTCTAAATTGAGAGATTCGGAACAGACTACTACTAGGAGCGCTAGTGCAGAAGAATTCGCGGAGGCGATGAAAGAACTTCACAGTCCGGTGAAGGAGTGACTACAGAATTCAAGTCAGGAGTATAAACGCAGAGCCGATCAACATAGAAGACAACTTCAATTTGAGGTTGGTGACTTGATTCTAGCGCACTTGAGAAGAGAAAGGTTCCCGAGGGGAATGTACAATAAATTGAAGATGAAGAAAATCGGACCATGTAAGGTCTTGAAGAAAATGGGAGAAATTGCTTATGAGATTGAATTACCCGATGGGATCAGAATTTCTCCGATATTCAATGTCTCATATTTGTACCCATACAAAGCTAGGGAAGTAGAAACAAGTGATGAACAACCAGAGGTTCAGTGGAAGAAGCAGATGCCAGTTGCAGAGAAGCCACATATGCAACATATACTGGATAGACGAGTGGGTAAGAAGACCAGAAGGAAATAATACTTTGAATATTTGGTCAAGTGGAAGGACCATCCAGTTGAAGATGCCAGCTGGGAGACTGAAGCAGAGATTCTGAAGCATGGACAGACCGTGCAGGAGCTCATGGACAGGAGCCCATGAAATTTTTCAAGCGAGGGAGTATGATGCAGCAGCATCTCTCACAGCGAGCGAGCCAACGCGAAATGCAACTGGACAACTGGACAAGCGCCAGCACAAATTTTGAAATTTCCTAGATTTTGATGCACAATATTAAATGAAGTCATTTAAGAAGAGGTGCCTTGGTATAATGTAATCATACCTTGAGCGCCCCGCTCTCGTCTGAAGTAGATGGAGGAATTTATAGTAGTTAATGCAGGTAGATAGGAATTTAATTCTAGGTTAGACTGTTTGAGGGCGCAAGAGGGAAACAAGATAGAGACACCCTCATTGATCATTGTAACATTATTCAGGAATAGTTAGAAGCAGGAAGAGCATAGAAGAGAAGAAAAGAGCTGTAGAAGAACACCCATGTACAAATCTTGAATTAATAGAAGAAATTGATTCAGATTCATGGTTTTGTGTTATTCTCTGTGTATGTATGTTTGAATGCTATGCTCGTGAATGTTTGTTTCCTGTTATACATATTCTTTGATATGATTTGTATATGATATCATGTGTTGAGATTGAAGCCCAAAGGGTAGAGAGAATTAGTTTCAATTGTTTCTCTATTTGAGCCCGAGTTCCTGCAAAGAGTGCAGTTGAAATCATCCCCAAGGAGTGTGTTGATGGAGGGTTTAGATGGATTAACTTTTGTTCTAAATACCCAAAAGTGCAGTTGGGCACATGAGCCGTGAAAGGAGTGCGCAGGCCAAGTGAAGACTCAGAATTGTGAATCTGAGTGAAGAACTCAAGGACTGTTTTTGCAGGTGGCACAGAGTCGAAGAGTTCTCAGGTATTTTGAAAATATCTGAATATTGCCGCAAGGAGTGCGTGCAAGGACCGTCTTGGAGGTTGAAGTTGGGTGGAAGCTCGGGAGGGATAAGGCTTCCAAACTCGTTGAAGAGAAGCACTAGAATATTTTTTTCGTGGAGTGTTTAAAACAGGCATTGCACAGTTGCACTGCAGGAAGACAAATTCCGCGGAGGAATACTTGGTCATTCTCGAAGAATCGCCAAAGGGAGGAAATCGACGACCAGGATCTTGTGGAGAGGATTTGTGAAATCTTGTCAGCCTTTATATCTTCCAATAAGCAAGGAGGTTATGACCACGTTCGGATTTCAAGCTCCAGGAGTCGTGAGTTGTTGGATCGTTGATCAATTACCCGTCAACCGTCAGACCGGACAGGAGCTGCACGAGGTTTACCATCGGGATTCGAAAGATCGGTAGTCCTATGGTCAAATTTTTTTCAACATTTGAAACCCTGAAGTCCCAGGAAGATCTGGACCGTCCATCAGTTGGGACACATGGCAGAGATTGAGGCGTCAAGAGTTCAGGAAATCAGAAGTCCCATGGATAAGAGATCGGGAAGTCCATAGTGAAAACCCTGGCATAATCTGAGCCGTCCGTTCAGGGAGACAGGTGTCAGAAATCCAAAGAGAGTCGAGATATTCATCATCGGGAAATCAAAGTTCCTGAGGACAAGAAAGTTGGGACATCAAAAGTCTCGAAATCCCGGAGAAATCGGGACCGTCCATCAGAAGAGGATGCGTGACAGCAATCGACACCATCGGGGAAATTCCCGACATGAAGTTGTTGATCGGCGTTTGGGTCATCAGAATATCGGGGATCCTGATGATGAGGTGTTTATACATTTTGGAATCGTGAAACTTGAAACCCCGACAAGGAGGGAGGCTCCATTGTGGGAGCCAACTGTCAGTATAGTGATGAATCGGGATTCGAGGAATCGAGAATCCCATGGGCAAGTGTTTTTCAGCAATTGAAACCCCGTAGCCCCGAAGAGGGATAAGACTGTGGTCATAGGGATAACGGTCATATGGGCCAAAGCCTATAGCCAGGAGGGCTAACTCGTAAAGAGCGCGTCGGGATTCGAGGAATCGCGAGTCCTGAGGGCATGTGTATTTCGACATTGGAATGCTTGAAACCCCAATGGGAGTTATGGCTACGGTCATATAGGGGAGGTCACGTGAACCAGTCATAGCCAGGAGGGGCTAAGGAAACCAAGGAGCGTATTGAGGATCGAGAATCAGTAAAACAAATTGTTTGGACATTGGAAATGTCAAAATCCCGATAGGAGGAACCCCAATCACAAATTAAAAGGCCAACATTGATTCCCCGATAGAAGAAGGGGAGATCCCGTGAGAGAGTATTGTGGGTGAAAATTTCCTGATAGGGAAATAGAAGAACCTTTCATTTCTTCGAGTCAAGGAAGGAGGAAAGATCCTGTGAGCAGACGTACCTAGCGGGCGCGCCTGCGTCATTATGAATAGAGATTTAAATATGTGATGGGTAAATAAACATTTCAAATTCCAGACAAGAAACATCGGGAATGGTTTATTGTAGGTTTGTTGTTTCACATTCATTGTTCGTTGACACAGTAGAAGGTCATGTCACAGCTAGAAGAATTAGAAATTGTGATAAAGCTAGAAGCATATCCTATAGGATATGGTGCAGGAATGGGATAGGTACAATCACATTTGGCTATGCTGAGGATTTAGTTAATAGAAATAATGAAGGAAAAGGAAAACCGTGAACAAGTTTGGTGCATTACATGTAATATAGAAGTCCATTTTAAAGAAGAATGTCCATCATTTGCGGAATATATGGCTACAGGAGCACCAAAATGATTGGAGGGTGGCCTAGGTTATTGTGAGATATGTAATACATGGGGACATCATATGACTTCTTTTCTATTATTATAGAAGTACTAGAGTACACCTAGAAATTTGTTCTGTAATTTTTGTAAATCTATAGGACACAATGAGAAATATTGTCACACATTTGAATTAATGAGAGAACACACTTCATATGCGTACAAAATCCAAGAAGAAAATTCCATAGAAGGAAGGGTTCCACAATAAAATACCTTGAAAGTATTTAATTAAGATGGACGAGGAGGGTTCATTAGAGATCAAGCTCATGGATATTTGGTCGAGGAGGATGAGGACCAATAATTTGTTGTGATTCCAATTAACCTATACATTTAGCAAGAGATTGTTTGAATCCTTGCACAACGTGCACATATTGCAAAGCATTGGATCATGTGATAGAATACCATCCTTAATTGATATCAAAGTGGTAGGCAAGGGGGGACCAAAACCAACATCATAATCAACCTCATAATCAATATCATAACTAGAATCTACATATGATAGCAGTCGAGGAGCATGACAATTGACATAGAGTAGCAATTGTTATGTGTGGAGGAATGATAACTAGACCAGATGCGAAAGAGAAAGGAAAGGGGGTTGAGAAATAGATAAGGAAAGTAGTTTATCCCATGCCAACATTTAATCCAAAGAAAGAGAAAGAGACATATCAACAAGATAGAAAGGAGGTACTAGGACTAGACTGGATAGCATCAACATCAAATATGCCACCAGTATATGATATGTCATCAGTATATGTTCGCACCATTCTAGAAAGACCAATCGAAAAGGTAAATACTTTGAAAGACTTTCTAAAGACTTTTTTATAATTTATGAAGGATGAAGAAACATTGAATGCACTGCATAGGATGATCGATTAGTGTACCCAAGATAGAGAAGTACCTATGACACAGAGAGAACTGAACCAAGCATTGCATAAGAATAGGGAAAATAAATAATTTCGATTAAGTGCACAGATAGGAAAGTATGGCATGGATAATTTCATCTTGTATTTAGGATCATATGTCAATGTTCTTCTAAGACAGACATGGGAAATTATGGAGAAACCGAAGCTAGTTTGGTCAACTAGTCATTTGATATTGGAAAACCAACTTAAGATAATACCTATTGGGAGATTGGTGGGAGTACATTTTAACAAAGATAGAGTGCAAAACATAATTGAATTTGAGGTCATTGAAATCATGGATAACAATCATCTGTATACAACACTTTTTGTACTTGATTTTTCCTTTGAAAAGTAGGATACTATTAACTTGAAGAAAAGAGAAATGATTTTTGAAGGAGGAGGCTTAAAATTCACTATGTCATTAGACCAAATAGAGGAAAGAAGGTATGTGAAGCTCACGAGAAAAGAAATTGATAAGATATATGATATGACAACATGCATGGATGACTACGTCAATCCCACTACAGATGGTGCACTTAGTTGGAGAAACATTAACTCATTTGCATTAGACTCAAAGGAAGGAATTGAAATTGGAAACACCAGTTCGACAAATTATCGACTAGAAGATGCACTTGCATTACTCACTCTTTGCATTGGATCATAAAAAGTGTACGTGATATGTCAAAGTTTGATGTATTACCTAAGGTGACTTATTTTGTCAATGAATTTGAGTTGCATATACGCTAACAACAAATATTGTTAGAATTAGATGTTGCAATAAGAGTGACCCCAATGAGATGGTGGGATACACACAAGGAAGGAATAGAGGATTGAAAACACTGTAAATGGATGATGCAGATCATGTTTGGAACAAAAGAAATTGTGCATAGGTATATAGGGATGAGGAGTCCAACAGATCATGTTGCACAATGTATAATTATTTGCAGACAAGTGTCAAATCAGGAATGGATGCACAGGTTGATACATACACTTAAAATAGTTCCCAAGAACTGGTATCTAGAGATAGAAGTGTGCAGAGGGACAACAGACTCATAAGAGATCTCTTGGAATTTTAAGGTAACATTTAATTTTGAGGCAGAGTCACCTTTATCAAATGCATCTTTGCAAGTCATTAGAAGTAATATTTTCATGGAATAAGGTCATATAGAAATAATACCTACATGTAGTGTGCACAAAGAATCTACGACAGTCCATGAACTATTAGAATGCTATAATTTTACTGAAGAATATCAAGAGGAAGATGACCTAAGAAATGTAAAAGTACCATAGAATGAATGGGATCATGTCATAAAAGGTCCATAACTAGAAAAAAATGCATATGCAAAGCCATTAAGAGTGCAAAAAGTGAATATTGGCATGAAATAGAAATCAAAGTTTTGCAAATATTCGTGATTATTGGAATGATGAGACTTTCGAAAATATTGCATACTTATTGTGCTAGTATCAAGATCTCTTTCTAAAAACCTTTTCTGATATGAAGGGAATAATTGGGGAATTGGGTGAGATGAATATCCCATTAAAACCAGATGCTAAGCCAGTAAGACAGAGACCTTAAAGATTGAATCCAAAGTACAAGGAAAAAGTGAAAGTAGAGATGAAAGAGTGATAGAAGTCAGTATCATTGAGCTCATTGCAGAGTCTAAATGGATAAAATCAATGGTAGTTAAAGATAAGAAAATAGGGGGTATTATAATTTGCGTCTAGCTAAGGAAGTTGAATGATGCCTATTTACATGACCCATTTCCATCCCCCTTTACAAACATAGTGTTAGGAAATGTAGGAGGGTAGGAGGCCTACTCATTCACGAATGGATATTTGGGATACCATCAGATATATATTGAGAAAGACATAAGAAGACATTTGCAACATAATGGGAAGATTCCAATACACAGTAATGTTGTTTGGGTTAAAGAATGCCCAAGTTGAGTTTTATATAGTAGTTGTCACAACCCTTAAGGAGTTTATTCATAATTTTCTTGAAGTGTACTTAGATGATTGGACTATATTTATGCTATTGAAATGTCACATAGAAACTCTATGGTTGATGCTTGATAGATGTAGACAATATCAAATATTGTTAAATTTAAAGAAATGTATTTTCTACGCATCTTTTAGGATATTCTTAGGTCATGTGGTATGCAAGGAAGGTTTGTTGGTTGATCCTGCCAAGATAGTAGTAATTGTTAATTTACCACCAGTTGAATCAGTGAGAAAATTGACAACAAATTTGGGACATACAAAATATTACAAGAAATTTATTAAAGGCTATGCACAAATTACAGCTCCAATGGAAAATTTGTTGAATAAATAAGCTAAGTTCTAGTGGAATGAAGACTGTCAGTAGGGTCTATATGTATTGAAGTATAAGTTAGTAATTTCTCCCATTCTAGTTATTTTTGATGGGATATTTCCCCCATGAATTTGGGTCAAATTACCGAAAATTAAGACTATATTGAGAAGACTGAAATCTTCCCTCATAGACAAGTAAACAAAATTGAAAGAACAACTACTTTTTCTAGAAGAAAGTAGGGAAATAAATAATGAGAAAGAGTTCACCTTAAGTCTCTCATTTGATGTTTAACCCCACTCTTGATTTTTGAAGAGCTCCTGATCCTTTGTCAGAACTAGCTTGCAAAATAGAATCAATACAAATGTTGATACGAGATAGTTATATGATCAAAAAGTATACATGTAATGTAATATATTCAAAGAAAATATGATAAACAGGGAAACAAAATGTTGCAATGAATACACAATTTGGAGGGAAATAAATATGTTCAATTAGCACCAAATATGAAGGTTAATTACAACATGAATCAATTTTGACACTGCTTCAGAGCGAATTTCTCGGTCTCTTCTACGAATACTTCAATCATCAACTCAACCACAATTCTCTTTCTCGGATAGACAAATAGGGATAAGTATACACCCTATGAATATATAGATAGGAAATAGGCATTGGAAAAGGAGTTTCCATATTGGAGAATGTTACTCAGTGGATAATAATGAGAGGGAAGACTACTAGATCTTAGCAGTATAACCGTGCAAAAAAATTATTTCCTTCTTATAACCCTCAATGGTTCTTTTATATATTCCACAAGGGGTTAGGGAAGTTGGAATACATTTTTTACAAGAATGGGAATGTTGGGAAATGATCCCAACCAAAAAAATCACCCCAAAACTCAAAATTATTTTATTTTTCATGAGTTTTGAGGGCATCGGCAAGCTTCAATCTTGCAATGTGTGGATGTCTGCATGTTTCATAAGGGAAACTTGCGGATATAAACAAATGTAATTTTTTTAGATGACTTGCGTTAGCCAAATTTGGAATTTTTTCTTGAAAGCAAAGGGAAAGGATTAGGACATGGCACAAATGCATAGGTGTGGAATTTTGTGATATAAAAAATGTTGCCTAATGTTTGATGTCAGAAGAGGAAAATGATGGTTGAAATAAATTATAAACTCTGAGAGGAGTGGATGCATTGAGGTAACCCATGAAGGTCCCCAAACAACTGATCCAAGAAGAAGAACTATCAATAGACACCATGTAAGAGTATTCTCTTCCCAAGTCGGGCATACCCATGCTCAAGAGTGATGTAAGCATGGCCTCCAAAATCAAGTACACATGGGATCCATGTAATATATGAAGTATAGCTAGATTCCATGTCCACGAAAAACACACAGTGGATCCATGTGATACAAATGAATTAGCAAGCATGGCCATGAAAAATACATAGTGGATCCATGTCAAAGTAGATCATATCCATGAATAGATACACAATGGAGATATGTCTCAAGATCAAGTACAAAGGATATATGGAACTAATGAAATGAACAAGATGATCCTCTTCAAGTACCAATGTCTGTGAGGTGGAACCATATGGTTCGGGAAGGAGCACAAAATATGTGGTGCTCATACCTCACCCGAAGTATTCACTACAATCCATCATGGTACAAGTCTGTACTATGTGAATAGATGAGTCGAAGTCGAAAATAATGAGACATCATTTGATTATTGGTCATTGATGTATACCATTAACAAACATGAGACAACCCACCAATGATGATAATGGGTGTTAAGATACCAAGGTACAATATAACAAGTGTGAATAAATGAGTTGACATCGAACACCTGGTAGAATATATCAATCAGAGGACATTTATGTATTCTCACTGTCAATAGAGAGGGAACCTGAAACTACTGACTACAAACCCCAAGGTACCAAATATGAATCTATATCTCTATCCTAGAGAAAGATGTGTTGAATTCAATGGGAAGAAATCCAATGGAAGGAAGTAATTAAGGAATCCTCCAACATCCAACATGAGGGGTGGAAAAGGACAAAGATTTGGAAGAGATTTGATGAAGAGACAAATACTTTTGATCATGAGATTAAATTGACTAACTTAGGAAGGTCGACTTGCAAGGTTAGAAACTATATGTAGAATAGCTGACTCAGGTTGAAACTTTCCCTTGAATAGAAGAAGGACACATTATGTGACTTAGGAAGAATGTACTATAAATTGATATACATTTGTGATACAAGAGGAATCAACAAAAACTCCATATAGTTTCAAGAATAACCAACCTAGGGAGATAAAACTCAAAATGAGAAAAATTATCCTAAAGCCATATTAGACCCAAAATGATGAGATGTTGATTCAAGATTGTGCTTTGTTCAAGGGTGAAAAAAATGTTTCCAACACAATAGATGAATGATTTCCCCCCTTCTTTTTGTTTTTGGTTTTATTTTTTTGGTCTTTTTCATATTATTAAATCCTAAAAAAGAATAAAAGAATGATGTAGTATAGTGGAGGAAACTAGTTTCGTGGGAAAGAAAAATAGTTCCAAAGCAAAAGGAACATGCCTATTCTCAATGCAATGAAATCATGTGTAGGATAAGGACACTCATGGAATGTTTCTTCCAGGGATAAGGTGTTGAGTCGCAAAGGCATAAATTGCAGGGTTGGGAACTGGTAGGAATGCATAAGCAATGGGTTCAACAATAGCATGTTGAAGCCAACATTAGGCCTAAATGCATGAGCATTATATATAAAATGTAGTTACAACTCGAATTTAGGATGAAAACCTCCCATGGTGGTATTTTTCATAATTTTAGTCTCTAGGGATCGAAAAAGAGTCAAATAATACCAAGGAGAATTCCTTTGGTCAATGTTTGATTAGAGTATTCCTGTTTCCTAAATAGTCTGCTCAGTTCGAAAAAGGGTTAAAATTATACAGAAAAGACGTCCTTTCAAATCCATTTTACGAGTGTGAAAAAAAAAGGTCAGTAAACCATATTTTCATGTTTTAAGGAGTTTGAAAATATATTAACTAAAAATCTAGTGTCCTTTTTCTTAAATTAAGTCTCCTGATCTCAAAAAGTATAAAACAAAAATGACAAGAACTCTTCTAGTCCATAGACTAGAGTATACATTTTTCGTAATTAGTCTATTCGGTTCAAAAAATGGATAAAATTGTGTTGAATAGACATTCCTTTAGGTCCATTTAACGAGTGTTAAAGAAACAATATCACTTGCCAATATTTTCAATTTTAAGGAGTTTGAAAAGAGCTTAACTATGGACTATGTGATGTTGTTGTGAGAAACATATAAAGGGGGGAGTCCCAGGAGTAATGGAAAGAATAAGATTGAGTAAGAAGAATGAAGTTCATATGCAATGTCATGGTGGGACTAAATAGGACTCTCAATCCTAATGGAACACGTGTAGCATGAGCTCCAGAATACAAAAGGATTCTAAACTAGGACACCCATGGAAGGTAGGATCTACCACATGAATTAAAAAACTTCCAAACAATAAATAAGGTTCCATGTCACAACTTAGTAGGGTCAATCCTAGGAAAAAATGAAACAGGAAACAAATAATACAATAATGCATGGAGGGGATAATCTAACCTATATGTCAATTTTGAGATCATTACCTATTAGAATGGATCGACATGGAATGAAAATGTACCAAATAAAAATGTCTTGAAATTTATGTATATAAGAAGAAAAACACTTACCCAGAAGTTAATAAGTCTAATAAAGAAACCTTTGATAACTACAAGTATGAATGGATATAGAAATTGAAAACATGAAACTCTAATAGTACAATATGTACATAGGATTTCACATCCTTACAAATTATGCATAGTAGTGCTCCAAGTAGATCCCATTTCTAGGCTCAAGCTAAGGGTTTCATTGGTAACAAACTAGTAAAGCTTCCAGTTCAGGAGGAGGTCAAAGATCCATAATCATAGCTCCAAGGATGGCCTCGTCTAAAGGAAACACAACATCCATGAAACCCGGTCTCGACATCTAACAAATATTAGGGCTCGAGGTATTACAAACAACAAGATAAAACTCAAGAGGAAACATTAGATAACTCGGGCCAATAGGGGGAAGCAAGGGCTCCCATGCCCCCATCAGATAGAAAAATTGATCAATTGCTAATACCTTGTCTTGAGAAGGAGAACATAACTATAAATGATCATTCTCATGATAAATTCAACACATAGGATAAGACGTCACATAATTCACCCATGGCAGGGAAGAGTCTACTTTAACACTAGGAATACACAAATGGGAAACATGAGGTAAATATGAACCAGGATGGCGATTATCAAATGAAATGTGATCAATAGTGATAATGATTTTGTTGTGAGGGAAATGCATCACACAAAATAACATCGACACCACAATAATCATCACATACACATAATCATGCCCAACAAGAAAATTATATTTGAAAGGACCTCGCAACACTAAAAGATCAAATAGGATATTTTTCCCACCTAACATGATAAGAAACAGAGGAAGAACCCCCAGAGATTCACTAGGTGTTCTGTTTAAATCCAATAGCTCATAGGTATCTAACACAAGCTTGGGAGAACCCAAAGCTTGTCAATCCGAGGATGATAAAAGACTTGTAGAGGATCCTTCATCTACAATAGTTCAAAAAATTCCTAATTTATTAATTCCAACCATTATCTAGAAGGGTGCAGAAGAGGCAAGACGAGGCTCTACAAGATCATTCCAATAAAAGGAAACCATCCTAAGAATTGAAGGGGGAGTACTCAAAAAGAGTAGGATTCCCCCTTGTTTAGAAGGTAATGAACTAGAAATGCTAAGGAAATGGTCAAAAGACCCATCACTCCTCGAAAGAGGAGTGGGATCATCCGAAGATCACATCGGTGAGTCCATTTCCTTAGACTTGTCACTCTCCAAGAGAACAATGATATCAGACGAACATTGCATTGGCGTGACCACTTCCTCAACCATTGCTTGAAATGGATGTGAGAAAACATGGTCAAGAGACACATCACCCCCCCAAAAAAGAGTGATGTTGTCCTAAAATTGCATCAACATGACTGATTTATCAACCAAAGATTGATTAGAATGGTCAGAAAATGAAAATGGCTCAGAACTAGAAGGGCCCTTAGATAAGGACCACGCTTCTCGTGCCACAAAAGAAATATGTCACAAATGAGTAAGGTGATCTCCTTTGAAAATATTACAAGGGAAATTTTTCTTATGTCCTATATGCCTAGGCTTCCCAACAATATTAGTTCCCCCGGCATGACTTGCAGTTTCCAGTGGGTTGCCCCCAACATGACTAGGTGAGGCTGGTTGCAAGTCTCCAATGTGACTAGAAGAGGTTGGTGCCAATACTCCAACATGAATGTAATAAACCTAGGTTGAACCCAAACTATAAATGTAAATGAAAATGTACTTAAGATGGTGAGTTGTTTGATATCATTTTGCATGCACCTTCCTATAACATACCTAGCGACCCACAAGCCAGGGCATGCTAACTTTAAGCCTGCCCTTGGACTTCTTTCTCTTACCGATACCTTCTTTAAAGTTTAAGGATGCATACAAGAAAATACTTTAACGACATGCACAACATTATCTAGCAAGCATGCATAGTCTAAAGATTCAATTAAACGATAATTAAATATACAGTGGAAAATGAATTCATATACATGATAATAATATCACAACAGAGATCACTTATCTTTATAAAAAGGTAACACCAACTGGCTGTAGACCAAGGACGTTACACCCAACTGTAGACACCATTTCTCCAAATCTCAACAACAGTATCACCCCTAAGCTAGGGATATGAATCCACATGGACGGTTCCAGAGTGTTACCTGGCTTCCCAAACTATTCAGCACCCAAGCTCTCCCAGGATTCCCAAATATCACAACAATCCAAGTACCCAGCTCTCTTCTACCCAAATTGCACCACCAGAGAGAACACACCTCCACCCTTCTCTGCCACGCAGTCCCTCATGCAGTCCTTCTCCTTATTCCATCTCTAATGCAAATGCTCCAGAATCTCAATGCTGGAACTCTCAGGACTCACAACTATGAGAAACAATGGACACAGGCCAACACATCTCATACATGTGGCCCTAGGTCATGGTTGAATCACACCAAAAACCACTACAACCAACTATATTGTGGCTAAGCTTCACTAATTCGGATCCCTTTCCCGAGCCAATATGAGGATGAGGATGGATCAATGGATTGGTAAATGTGTGCATAAGAGTGCGTGAGGGAAATTAGTGAATGATACAGGAAATCAATGAACAAGCCATTAGTCGAACCCCCCCATCAGACCAGAGGTGGGTTTAAGTATCTATGTGGGGAAATCAATAACCTATTGGCCTTCCCCAAGAAGCTCCCATAATCGATCCCCTCCCTTAGCCAAAAATGGTAATTAACATAGGAATAAACACTTAGCCCCTCAAGCCCCCTCTCTTGTAGAATCATAGCCCCCTATAACTCTAGTCCTTGTCCATCTAGTAGTCATCCATGTATTTATTGTTATTAATGATAAAAAAAATTACATTTCTTGGGGCACACTGGCCTTTTAATAATTGTTTGGGCACTCTGGATTCTCACCATTGTAACAATACATTGTTTAAAATGGGGGTTCAAAACCTAGGGTGTTACATCCCCTCCCCCTTATTTTGGCACTGTGCTCAGTGCATATACAAAATAGAGATCAACATCTCAAACTTATTCAAAACGATGTGGGTACTCTGCCCGCATGGAATATTCATGCTCTGAGGTAGCATCTTCAAGATTGTAGCAGGTCCAATGAACTTTTACCAGATCTATAACTTGATTCCAAAGCATTCTAATTTTTCTGTCCAATACCTGCATTGGCTGAACCTGAAAATCTCACTCTGTTTCTACCTAAATTAGATGCCAATCAATAACATGGTTAGGATCATGTACATATTTATTTAGTAAAGAGACATGAAATACATTATGAACATTCATGGAAGTAGGTAAAGAAAGCATGTATGCAACTGGCGCTATTCTGTCTAATATTTCAAATGGACCACAGAATTTGGTTGCCATCTTTGTACAACTACCCAATTTCAAAGAGATTTTCTTGGGCTTCACTTTCAAAAGTACATGCTCCCCTACTTTAATTTATTTAGTTGTCCTGTTCTTGTCTGCATAAAATTTTTATCTATCATGAGATGCCTTTAAATTATGCTTGATCTTGACCACCTAGTATTCCATGTCCTTGAGAAACTCTGGCCCAAGTACCACTCTATCTGCAGCGTTGTCCTAACTTACTGGAGTATCACATTTCCTACTGTACAAGGCTTCAAATGGGATCATTCTCAATGAAGCTTGATACCCATTATTATATGAAAACTCAACCAATTCTAAGTAATATTCCCACTTAGATGGCTTATCCATCACATACATTCTCAACATGTCTTAAATTATTCGATTGACTCTCTCTGTTTTCCCATCTATTTGGGGATGATATGTTGTGCTAAAGTTTAGATTTTTGCCAAATCATTTAAACAACCCCCTCCCGAAATTGGAGGTAAAATTTGTATCTCTATCTGAGACGATTGTCCTAGGTATCCATGCAAACTAGCAACTTCCTTCATAAAAATTTCTGCAATATTAGTTGATGTATGTGTTGTCTTCATAGGCACATAATGAGCATCCTTTGTTAATTTGTCAACTACTACCATGATTGAATCATGTTGTTTATTTGTTTTGGGTAATACTATGATGAAATCCATGGTGATCACTTCCCATTTCTTCTCTGGAATTGGAAATGGCTGGATCAAACTCGTTGGGTGCCTATGCTTAGCCTTCACCTTCTGACATTTCATACATCGAGTGATGTAATCAACAACCTCCTTCTTCATTCCTGGTCAAAAGAAATGGATTCTTACTATTGTAATTGTTTTCTGGTAACCGGGATGTCCAGCATAAGGAACATCATGCATTTCCTTCAGTAACAAATTCCTCAGTTCTCCAGAACTAAGAACATAGATTCTATTTTTATGCATGAGTAATTTGTCTTCCTTTATCTCATACTCCTTTATTTTCTGTTGTACATATCCTTCTTGTAAGTTTTCCTTTACCTGTAGGTAATGTTTGTCTATAACAAGACCATCTAAAATTCTTCTCTTCAAGTCTAACTGATGCATACTGACATCAGTAGCATGCATGATATGCACTCTTCTACTAAGTGCATTGACAACTTTATTCTCCTTTCCCTTGATATGCTTGATATGAAAGTCATATTTGCTTAAAAATTCCATACATCTTGTTTTCCTGGAATTCAAGGTTGGATGTTCAAAAAGATACTTCAGGACAATGTGGTCTATCCTTAATTTGAATTTCTTCCCCATGAGATAATGCCTCCACATCCTCAAGGCGTGAACAATGGAAACAAGTTCCAAGTCATGGGTGGCATAGTTCCTCTCATGTTCCTTAAGCTTTCTAGACTCATATCCAATGACATGTCCATTTTGCATGAGGAATCCCCCAAGTCCTTCCTTACATGTGTTTGTACATACCACAAAAATTTCATTTGGGTCAGAAATCTTTAACACGGGTGCAACAGTAAGTAATTCCTTCAACATATTAAAATTCTTTTAACACTTGAGTGTCCATTCAAATTTAGTTCCCTTCTTTTGCAAAGAAGTGATGGGATGAGAAATCTTAGAGAACCCTACTATGAACCTTATGTAGTAGCAAGATAATCCCATAAAATATCTGACATCTGACACATTTCCAGTTGTTCTCCATCCTCTAATGGCTTGGATCTTATCTAGATCTACTATTATTACCTGCTCAGAAATAATGTGTCCCAAGTAATGGATCTCCTTTTGATAGAAAGAACACTTACTCAACTTGGCATACAACTGATGTTCTCTCAGTACTTGCAATACCAGTCTTAAGTGATGTTCATGCTCCAGTTTAGACTTAGAATATATAAGTATGTCATCCAAGAATACTATGACAAACTTATCCAAATAATTTTTGAATATGCCATTCATTAAGCACATGAAGATAGCTAGTGCATTGGTCAGTCCAAATGGAAGCACTACAAATTCATAATGCCCATACCCGGTCCTAAAGGTTGTCTTATGAATTTCTTCTTCCTTGATTCTTACCTGATGGTATCCTTCCCTCAGGTCAATTTTTGAAAATATATTTGTTGTCAGAAGTCAATACAAAGGCTCAAGGTTCCATCCTTATGTTTGACAAAAAGTATTGGTGCTCCCCAAGGTGAAACACTTGGACGTATGTACCCTTTCTTCAACAATTCCTCCAACTGCATTTGTAATACTTTTAAATCTGGTGTCCTCATTATGTAGGGTGTTTTTGACACCAGGGAAACTCCTGGCACTAAATCAATTGAGAAATCTATCTCCTTTCTTGGCGGCAATCCAGGTATTTCTTGGAATACATATTCAAATTCCTGTAGTACTGAGAAATCTTTGAGGATTGTCCCCTTTGTATTATCTGTCTCTTCCACATAGGATGCATACAATTGACATCCTTTCCTAAAACATATTTTTAGATGTAAGTTTGAAATCTCCCTTATAGATATGGGTCTTGGAACTCCTTTCACTGTGCTCTATTTTCCATTTCCATCAAGACACATAAATGTCTTGTTATGACAATATAGGACATCATGATGCTTGTCCAACCAATCCATTCCAATCAGAATATCGCAATACCCCAATGGTATGATATTTATATCAATACTAGTATTCATGCCATTAAGACTTATGGAACAAATTCTGACCATATCATGGATTCTTCTTTTGGTTCCAGTGGCTAACTGAACCAAACTTGCTTTTCCAAGTTTAATTTTCTCCAAATGTAATCTATCTACTATCTTAGGATCAATGTAGCAATGAATTTCTCCTAAATCAATCAAAATAGAAATAGGTTGATCTATGATCTTACCTTCCACCTCGATCATATTGGACTGGTACTCTGCTTGTCGATCATCTAAAGATGCATAGATTCTTCCCATATCTTCGACTATTGTAGCCTCTTGTATGTTGTGCACAGTATTCCCTCTGTCTTTTCTCTCTGGGAAATCCTTGTATAGGTGATATTCCTTGCATCCCCAACATTGGATTGGTGGTCTTCCCCTTTTTCCCAAGGAATCTTCTTTCTTGAAATCCCCCTTCGCATATTGATCTTGATGATTTCTATTAGGCTTGTTCCTATTGAAGGGAGGTTTGAACCCTTTCCTCCTCTGACCAGACTTCATATTCTTATTTTCCTTCCAAGATTTATGTAGGGATTCTCTTCCCTGACCTTGGTCATACAGTTATTTATCCTTCTTGATGGCCTCAGTCAAGGTCTTGGGTTCATCATACTATATCTTTTCCTTATAAAAGGCTGGCATTGCACTTAGAAATATCTGCATTTTTACTTTGTCATCACCAATGAACCTGACATACTTTAACAATCCCAAGAAATTCTTCTTGTACTTTTCCATAGTCATGCTTCCCAACCTGAGTTCGAAAAACTCCTGCAGTTTCTTGTCACATAAATGCTCTGAGAGGCACTCCTTCTGGAAATACTTCTTGAACTGCTTCCAAGTGATCCCACTTTCATTAACATGTTCCACTTGCTTCAGTTGGTCCCACCACATTGCATCTTTCCCATGTAAATGGTAGGTGGAAATCCTGGCTTCCATATTGGACGAATAGTTATGCAACAAAAAAATATATCTGGAGTCCAAGAAACCATGCTTCGAAACCATCTTCCCTTTCTCTTTCACCATCGAAGGAAGGTGGATTGAGCTTCCTCATCTCTCCTCGCAAACTATCTACCTCTTGTTTCCTTCTTTTGTGTCTGACAGGAGACACCTTTGGACTGCTTACGAGGTCTTTTGATGCATAAAACATTCTTTTTGAGTAAGGAGATGAGTGGTGTCCATGAGCTCTACTAGCACTTTGGGAATAACCAACACTTCCATGATCATTCTTTCTTTCATGGAACCTCCCTTCTTCCTCTTGTATTGAGTTTAATCCCTTTTTCGTTTGCCTCTACAACTGATTTAAGCTCTGCAACAATCGAGCATTTATCTGACTTTTCTCTCTCATCAGTTTTTCATTGTCTTCTTTGTAGATCTGCACTTTCATATTCAGGCTGCTTACTGTTTATATTGACGTTTCATGCTCTCCTTTTTCCTTGCATCCATTGGACTCTGTCTATGCATTACCAACTCTAGTATTCTAGCCTTCGACATCCTTATCACGAGTGGAGGCTCCCTCACCTTCTTCCATTTCCTCAATACACTTCCTGAGTTGATGTGTTTAAACCCCTTAATTCCGCAAAATGTGCAAGCGACCTTTTTGTTAGAATTATGCATATGATAAATAAAATTGCCAAACCATGCTACCAGTCTCTCTTTTTTTTTTCATGGAGATAATATCCCCATTCTCCGAAAATAAAAGTGTCTTGTTATCCTTGGCTGACATAGAATCTCCTCCTACGTAGGTGCTTCCTTCAAACCACCTTCCTAGGTGACCATGATTAGAAACTGCGGCTAAATCCTTCCTTAGCACCTTTATGTGTCGAAGACAACCAATTCGGCCCTTATCCCTCCTTTCCTCATCTCTCAATATTCATATGACCACGGCCATAACCCTACAGTTAGTTGAAAAATCACTTTTCCGGAGCTTCAATACTTCAAAAATGTCATCCAGTACTGGACCAATGGTCCTCGTCCTCTTTCAAAATCAACGATTGAGATCCACTTCGGGACTCTGTGATTTGGGAGTCTCAACTTTTCTCACTTGCCTCCTCCCAGAACGCTTTTACCTGAAGTTCATTATTTTCCGACGAGTGTCCTCCCATAGATTAGTAGCTGTGAATCACTTCAGCTCTTTGGGCTTTAGAGGTTTCAAACATTCCTCTTGCACTTTCTCCCGGAGTGATTTCACCCAAAGTCGACGATCCTTCGACATGTGTCTTCAGGAATCAACAATCGATATGTACTCCAACCTTCGAGGCTTCTGGATTTCTCAACTCAATGCAACATGTCACATCTTTCCCCCTCCGGTGTGCCTAGTTTTCAAACTACATAGTCTGTCACCACGTTGTGAAATATTGGAAGAGGACACGTGGCCCAATCAGGAGGGTGACACATGCAATGTTCTAACTAAATTTTCAATACTCCAAATGTTATTATTGAAACTTGGCACACATTTCATGTGTCCACATCATCCCTGATGACTTCTGCAAGCCACATCACTTCAAAAAATTATGAGGTCCACATCACCTCCAGGTGACATCATCATGCCCCACCACTTCATCTCTTCAGGCTTCACGACTTCGAGAGTTTCCATAATAGAACACTCCCAATTATCCCTAACTCTGAATTCTCGAACTAGCCAATCTGTCACCATGTGTCCTCCTGGATCGGACAACTAATATTCACTTTGGGTCTTCACCTAGAGTCCATGGATATGCACCGTGTTTCCTCCTTAATCTGACGGTTGAGGCTTACTTCGGGTCTTCGGACTTCAAAAATCTCAAATTTCAAAACTTATCTGGCCCCACTGGATTTTATCTAAAGCCTTGGATCTAGTGACACATGGCTCTCAGGATATTGATGGCCGAGATCCTTTTGGGTCTTCGTACTTTGGATAACTCAAAACTCAACCTTCACTTTCCCCAAAAGTGTGTGGATTTCTTCCACGTGTCCTCCTGGATCGGACAGTTGAGATTCACTTCAGATCTCTAGGGTCTGGAAATATTAGTTCTCAACTTCTCATGCTCACCTTTCTCAAAGTGTTTTCACCCAGAGCACACGATCAATTCATGTGTGTCCTCCTATGGATCAACGGTCCCCCAGCTACTTCAGCTATACGGATTTTTGATGCTCGAGCCCTAACATGTCACATTATTGGATGCATTTCAATTTGTGGGTGCATGCATCGATAGTTTGGAGTAACCGACTTTTCACCCCACAATTCTCTTGATGCTGACATGCAACCCCTTGGGGAAATTGTGGTTTGGATTGTGGGACCACCTTGAGAAATTATCTCCCATGCAACTTGGTTCCCCACAATGCCTATTGTCCATTGATCTCTCTTTCCAATGGGATTCGAATTCTATGACCTTAACCCATTCTTCCTTTTCATCGGATGACCCATGTTCACCTGTCCTCCGATCCAACGATCCCGGATCTCTCCTGATCCTTCAGTAGAGATTGATCATGAATTCGAAGGGGATGGTTATGATCCTTTGAACCCCTTACACGGGTCTCTGACATTCTGTATCCTGCATAATTCTGCAATGCCATTCCTCCTGAGATTTTCAACTCCATGGTCAGAATTCAATATTGATCCCAAGGCTCTAACCAACAGACCCAACCCATATCATCCCAGTGTTTCAACCAAAAGCTCTGATACCAAACTGTAACATACCTAGCCACCCATAGGCCTAGTAATGCTACCTTCAAGCCTACCCTTGGACTTATTTCTCTTACTGATACCTTATTTAAAGCTTAATGATGCATAAAAGAAAAGACTTTAATGACATGCACAACATTATCGAGCAAGCATGCATAGTCTAAATATTCAATTAAATGATAATTAAATATACAACGGAAAATAAATTCATATACATGATAATAATATCAAAACAGAGATCACTTATCTTTATAAAAAGGTGACACCAACTGGCTACGGACCAAGGACGTTCCACCCAACCATAGACACCACTTCTCCAAATATCAATAGTAGTTTCACCCCCGATCCAGGGCTATGAATCCAAAAGGATGGTTCCAGAGTGTTACTTGGCTTCCCAAACCAGTCACCACCCAAGCTCTCATAGGCTTCCCATCTCTCACAACAATCCAAGTACACAACTCTCTTCTACCCATCTTGCACAACCCGAGAGAATGGACCTCCACCCTTCTCTGCCACGCAGTCCCTCAGGCAGTCCTTCTCCTTATTTGGGATCCAACACAATTGGTACAGAATCTCAATGTTGGAACTCTCAGGAGTCGCAGCTATGAGAAACACTAGACAGAGGCCAACACATCTCAGACATGCGGCCTCAAGTCACGGTTGGATCACACTAGCGACCACTACAACCAACTATCACATGGCTAATCTTCAACAGTTCGGATTACTTTCCTGAGCCAAGACACGGATGAGGATGGATCAATGGATGTATAAATGCGTGCATGGGAGTGCATGAGGGAAATGAGTGAATTGTACAATAAATCAGCGAACAAGCCATCATTTGAACCCCCCCATTAGACTAGAGGTGAGTTTAAGTATCTAAGTGGGGACATCAAGAACCTCTTGGCCTTCCCCAAGAAGCTCCTGTAACCAATCCCCTACCTTAGGAAAAAGGGGTAATTATCATAGAAATAAACACTTAGCCCCTCAAGCCCCCTCTCTTATGGAATCACAACCCCCTATAACTTTAGTCCTTGTCCGTCTAGCAACCAGCCATGTATTTATTGTTATTAATAATAAAAAACATTACGTGTCTTGGGGCACACTAGCCTTCTAATAATTGTTTGGGCACTCTGGCCTCTCATCATTGTAACAATAAATTATTTAAAATGGGGGTTCAAAACCTGGGGTGTTACACTTCCATGGTATAGTGCGCACATGTACTTTTCACTAAAATGATGAAGTGTGCACATTTTGAGATACTACGTGCATCAAACTGAGTGCACGTGATTTTGAGCCTAGGAAGCCTTTGTGTATATGTTTTTCTTTATAGGCTAGTGATTCAGTTATTATAATCTATGAGGCTTATGTGTTGAATTAGGCCGAAGATCCTAGATGCTAAAGGCCAGTGAGCCAATTTTTTTATATGTCTTATCATTAATATAATACATTGTTGCGTGTATAACGACCACGATAAAATAGTATGGGGGACTAAACTCCACTAGTTGGGGAAAGGGGAATAAAGGTTAAGGATAAGGGGATAAGCTAGGGAGCTTAAGCCAAAATGGAATATTATATTAATATTCCTTAAAGTATAAAATATGGATAATTATTTTATCCTAAGTTCTAAGGATGGGGACAAGTGGTCCAAAGTTGTTCTCAACATGACAAGTGTCAAGTTGGGGACATGCATACATATATCTTGGACTTAGTTCATTTTGGGGGATTTTCCATCATCATTCACTCTTTCAGTTGTCTTGGGTACCTTCCTGTACCTATATCCATACCCATAACCATACCCATACATGTACATGTATCTGTACTTGTACTATACATGTTCTCGTATTAATTATATTGGGATATAGACTGAAGAGGCAAGTTGTCAAGCCCGTGGGATATTGAAGAGGTAGGTTGTCAGGCCCGTGAGAAATTCTCTCTAGGTGAGAGAATTGTTGAGAATTTATTTTCCGAAGGTTCCAAACTGTAGCTACAAGGCTCTGAGACTTCCTGTTCGACTTGTTGTTGAAGACCCAAAAATAAAGTGGGGCATCCAAATGAATGTTGAGAAGAGAAGGGGCACACTTTCTGTGGTAGGATAAGCATGTGGGGAATGGGGGATTGAGGCTCTTAGTTTGAGTTGGCACCTGTGACGGAGTTTCTCCTGTTGTCTAAGATAGATCAACCTGGTTAGGAATCCCTTTACCCAGGTGGAGTTTATTCCCAGCTCGAGAGTGACCCACTGCTGAGAGTGATGAGTAGTGTGGTCTAAGGCTAAGAGGTTTGTGGAAGGTTCTCATGTATTTGGTGATATTTTTACAAGATAAGTGTCCATTTTGTGTTAAATCACATGCTACATTATTATGTATGTGTTTATTTTTATAGGTTATTCTTGTGTGTGTTGCATGTTTATTTTTATTGTTATTTTGTATGAATTTATGCATTTGCAAATTGTGTTTGTCTTTTTTAATTTTATATATAAAGTTTTGCAACTACCACAAGAGTTTTTGTGTGTGGTTTTTTTATTTGTATACAGTTCAAAATTTATATGTGGCATAGCCCAGTTGGATGCCAGGGATGTTACAATGAATGACATAGGTTGTTGGACTATCTATAACATGAGTCAGATATGTTAGTGGTTGATATCCAACATGACTTGCATAGGTTGGTAATGGTTGTCCAATATAACTACCAGTGACTAGAATTATTCCCCTAGCATGACTTGTAGTGATTGTTTGATCATCCTCAACATGAATTGGAGAATTTTTTGACGTACTGCCGATATGAATCATAGTGAATCGAATCATGTCCCTAGTATGACTTGCAGAGGTTGGGTGCTTACCCCCAACATGACTTGCATAGGCTGGTGACAACTCTCGAACATTACTAGCAGAGGTTGGTGACATCTTTTTATTACTCTTCCTCTTCCTATTACTTTTAGACTTCTGGTTACTAGTAGCAATACCTTCACCATAAGAGGGAGGAGGAGGAGAAGTAAACCTTGCGGATGTAGAAGGTGAAGGATAAACATATGTACAATGCCCCTAACATAAGGTGCTTATCTGATAAGCATCAAGATAATTGGGACATAGGAAGTGGCCCACAACCAAACGAATAGTCCTACATTCAACCCAAGAATGTTCAAAATGGCCATCAAGGGGGAACCAATGTTTCCAAACAAAGGAAATGAACAAGAATCTCTTTGGGAAGGGGTCCCTTGGTTGGCATCCTAAAGACCTTTGGTCATATCATTCTTATGCATAGGTTCATCCCTTGTGCGATTGTTCATCTCCACAAAAGTCTCACACACTCTCTCTGGAGAGCCAGTATTTTAAAAACCCACACCTTCTAGGAGGCATCTCCATGCTTTCAAAATAAATATAAGGGGTCCTTCCCGACCAACAGAATGGTTGGTCAACCATTTTGAATCAATGATTCAAAATAATTGACACTGAAAAAACCTAAATCCAACTACAAAATGAATCACTCCAATAAAAATTCCTAAGAGAAACATCACAAGCAAACAAATTTTCCAGATATTCATCGTATGTGGATGAGGTCCTAAGTCCAAATTAATGAAAAAGTGGAAAGGGACCTTCTAGATGAAGGCATGGGTTGATTAAGTCTTGTGGACCAATGAAGGAAGGAGTGAGAAGAAGTGATCCCAACCTCCACTAACCAACCTTATCTGGTGCAAGTACCCACACTTCGCAGGGAACCCTCCAGTAGTAATGAAAAGTGTGATATGAAATTTGCACCAGGTACCACAGCAAGCCCCTGCAGTCACCTCTGAGATCCCTAGAAAAATCCACTAAGGTTACCAAATCCTAGTCAACATCTGGGGGCTACAGTCGACATTCGGGATAGAATGTATGGGAAGGGTAAAAAATCCCGAAGATTTGAAAGAACCTATTCTCACAGAGGTAAAGATACTATATAAACCCTCAATATACAATCTCTCCACTACTCTTAGTCAAGCTTCGGAGGGGCAATCTTCTTGACTCTCCTTCACGTGACCTCATGCTTAGATTATGTTTTACAAGAGGCTCCCAACTATACTTATACAAAAATTAGATTTGAGAATCTCCCTATCTCATACTCCTATGTTTGTTCAATGGCCTTGGAGAGTTATCTCTCCAATCCTAATCCAAGGCCCTAACCCTAAACTTTTTTGCGAACCCTAGAAACAAAGTCTAGTACATTTTAAGTTTAGCATTCATTTGAGTGGTTGGTTTTACTCAAGGGGTGCGGAGGTGAAAATGATGTTGTTTGAGACTCTTACAAAAATGAAACTTATAAGAACACTTACAAAGAAAACTCTACAATAATTGTTCAAATGAAAAAGAGTTTCACAAAGAAAATGCATGAACAATCCTTCAAACCTTAAAATGCAATTTTTTCTTTTCTATTGCAAAATGAAAAAGAGGCATAGAAAAGGATTTTATTTCTTACTTTTATTTTGAGGTGATTTTAATATGAGTGTTAACACCAAAAGTCACCTCCTGATTGCATAAGAGGTAAGACTAGTACCCATCAATTTGTATGTCACAATGAATAAATTTAAGGGGGGTCGAATGGGCGCAGACTAAAGATATTATCATTTTAACTCAGAAAAATGGACTAGTGTGCACATGCAGGTGAGGTCTCAATTCAACTTTAGTCAGTAATTTGTAGTAAGGGTGAGTAGGAGGAAGAACTTGAGGAGAAAATATAAAGGCATGCTATGGACATAAGATCTTCTAGCAGCCTAAGAAGAAAAACTGAGAAGATAAGATCCTCTTGGATTCAGAGTTTCAGGAAAATGAAAAAGCTATAATAGAACTACAATCAAACATCCATTACAACACGGTCACAAAAAATCCATGTGAATCCTTCAATCATGAACTTTCAGTATCAGATGCATAATAATATGGAGGAATAAATCTGACTTAGATTAAACAAGAAGTCTCAAATCAAATTATGTAACGAGTGAACCAGAGCTTCATTAAAACTTTACAATGCGGGAGACTATCTCAACCATCGACCATAAAAAAATATCAAAACTAATTATTTATACTCATAATCGATTTGCCACTACCAACAGTGTGACCTAGCCACTACAATCAAATATTTGCATCTGAGTCTTCTCTATTAGACTGTGTGGGAATTCTTCTGTCATACGCGAGGTTAGATCAACATGGGTTTTATAGGAAATCCCATCCACAAGAAACTTCAGACTGACAGTTTGCCTCCACGAGAAATTCTTCCATCCTTTCTATTTATGGAGTGAAACAAGGTTTCAACCACCACTCCATTTCCTTAATTAATTTCATCGAGATTAAGGTGGGGCTAACATCCCAAGAACTACCATGCACAACTAACGATTCTTTGAGCCTTATCCGAAATTTTGAAACCATGGTGGTCTCGCTCCGTAATGAACATGGGAAACCACAAACTTTGGTGTAGGTCTTCATGAAATCAACACCCTTTCCTTCATGCTCCCATAGCTCCTAGTGTTAGCCTCTTCTTCATGCAACCCTGGGCCACAACCTGGTTCTTAACTCACGAGTGATTCATGATTTCACACTTCACAAGGTCGACGCTTTTTCCTTTTCCAATTTCCTAAATCACGAATTAATGATTCTCTTATCTGCTGCCACGTCCCTCCTTCCATTGGACGACCATGATCTCTTCCCTGGAACTCCACCTCAGTCAAATTCATGCGATGGATGCAAATAGTTTCTCCCAGATTCACTTCCACATGACCTCAGGCCATGACCCAGTGCCTATCTTCAAAGTGCTTCGAGGTTTCACTTTTCAGAACATTGAAAGATAGCTCCCTTCAAAACTTCTGATTCGCAAAACTATGAATCCACTGATCCAACGCCATGTTTTCTTCTAAATTAAACAGTCCAAACAATTTTGGCACTTTGGGACCTCAGGCCCTCGGGCCTTCGACATTTCTGGACTTGGGAAATTGTGCATACCTCACTTCAGTTTTCCCAAAATGAATTTCTCCGTTTCTTGAATCTGGTGTTACCCGTCCCTCAGAATCACAAGATCCTTGTTGATTTCGGGTTTCGGGAGTTTGGACCTTTGACAAACACTTTAACGATATCCCGAAATCCCAATTCCCGCGATTATTTTCCACCGTTGATCTCTCCCAACGAGATCTACGACCCATATTAAATATTTTCTCGACCTTTGATCTCAGGCCTTTGCCCCGTCACTAAACTTCGAGTAAATTTCATATTTTGAACACCCGTGAAATGTCGATCTAAAATCCACATGGAATCCTAGCTGTTGGGATCTTAACTTGCCTATTTGCTTGATCTGATTCTAGAATGGGTCGCTCTGATTGTTGCACCTTGAGCTCACCACTGCGGCCTGCATCAACAAAGACTTGGATGATAGGTTGGTGGGGGGGGGGGCTCAGAAAGACAAAGGACGAGTGACTGAGACAAAGAGGAAAGTGATAAATCTTAGAGAAATAGAAAAGTTTAGGGCCAAGACTTCTCAGGTAAGACAACAAGGAAAAATAAGATGTTCAAACGAATGAGGGAAAACATAGAAAATTTACAAGTCAAAGGGGAACAATTTGAGATTTGGTCTGCAAAAAGGAGAGAGACAAGGAAAAATTATAGGCTTAGGTAGAAACCACAAACCCACAAGACTCTGACAAGTTCATGTGATAACAGTGAGAATAAAATGAAAACCTATGCTAATCTAATTTTCTTTTTAAAATAACAATGCAAAACAATGTAAAGAAAGAAAGAGACCTAACGAGCAGAAAAACTAGGTGTTTTATTTTTATTTTGTTTATATCAAAGAAAAACTAACAAAAGATGTTGAAAGAAATTGTAGAAGAATACACAATTCATGGACATTATTTTTCTTTAAAATGAAATCTAAAAGTAATTCAAGAACACTGGGAAAACTAGAGAAATATTTTATGATCTGAAGATTTTCACAAGCTTAGACACAGTAACACAACGAAATCACAAACTCAGAAAGCCCAAGATAACTTAGAGAAACCCATAAATCTCCCAAAAATTGAAGAAAGAAAACGTTTTTCAGAAAATGCACACAGGTTCGCGACTATGTGAAATGAGAATCGCGGATGTGCGTGGGCCATATAGAGTGAAATATCGGATATTCACGACTAATATAACATAAAAGCGTGGACAAATCTATAAGATTGGAAAAATAAAAAGGCCTTTCAATAGGGAGACTCCCAGAAACATATGAAAAAGTTTCCAAATAATAAAAGCTTTGCAACAAATCTTGGAAAACTCACAAAAATAAAAAAGGAAACACAAGTCACCCTACAACCAATCCAAACTAGGAAAATCCCTATTATAGTCTCCAATTTTGTTGATGGTATATTTTCCCTGTGACTTTGGTTCAAATCATAGTAGATCAAGATTGTATTGAGAAGACTAAAATATATCTGCACAGAAAAGTATACAAAACTGAAATAACAACTACTTTTTCTAGGACAAAGTAGGTAAATAAAGAAGGAGAAAGAGTGCACCTTAAGTCTCTTGTTTGATGTCGATCCCCACTCTTACTTTTTGAAGAGCTCTTGATCCTTTTTCAGAACCAGCCTACAAAAAAGAATCAAGACAAGCATTGCTAGGAGGTAGTTATATGATCAAATAATATACATGGAATGTACTATATTCAAAGTAAATATGATACACAAAGACACAGAATGTTGCAATGAATACACAATTTGGAGGGAAAGCAATCTCTTCTATTTGCACCAAACATGAAGGTTAGTTACAACCCGACTCACTTTTGACACTACTTCAGAGTCAACTGCTCGGCTTCTTCCACGAATCCTTAAAGAATCAATGCAACCATGATACTCTATATTGGATATACCAAATAGGGATAAGGAGACACCCTATGACTGTATAGATAGGAAATAGGCTCTAGAAAAGGAGTTTCCATAATGGAGAATGTTACTCAGAGGATAAGAAGGAATGGGAAATCTTCTAGACCTCAACAACATAACCTTGCACCAGAATACTTTCCTTTTTATAACCCTCAATGGTTATTTTATATCTTCCCCAATTGGTTAGGGAAGTTGGACCTTGTTTTGTATAGGAACGGGGACATTTGGAAATGATCCCAACCAAAAAACCGTCTTGAAAGCTCATAATTATTTTTTTTTCATGATTTTTTAGGGAATCTATGGGCTACAAGCTTGCAAGGTGTAGATTTATGTGTGTTGCATAATGGAAAATCACAGAGATCAACAAATGCCAAATTTTTTTTATGACTTTCATGAGGCAATTTTGGGATTTTTTCTAGCAAGCCAAGGGAAAGGGTTAGTCCATGGCACAAATGCATAGGTCTGTCATTTTGTGCTATAATAGTGTTCCTGGATTAGAAGAAAGAGTTTCACATTTATGTGGATGCATCATCAATATTTCTCAACTCAATATTATCCCAGCTAGGAGAGGGAGAGTTAGACCATCCAATTGTCTTTTCTAGTAGGAAGCTATCGACCACTCAGAATAATTACATGACAATAGAGAGGGAGGGCTTCGCAATAGTTTATTCCTTGAAGAAGTTTAGACACTACTTGTTGGGGTCCCACTTCAAGATGTACATATACCAATTTGCACTTAGAGAATTTAGTGAATAATACAGTGTTTGGGGAGAAAATCTATAGATGGTTATTG
Source organism: Picea glauca (assembly GCA_000966675.3). Taxonomy (NCBI): domain Eukaryota; kingdom Viridiplantae; phylum Streptophyta; class Pinopsida; order Pinales; family Pinaceae; genus Picea; species Picea glauca. The sequence goes on along the minus strand of JZKD02S2269615.1, from coordinate 133,074 downwards.
TTGTTCCAGGAGTATGATTTGGAAGTTATTGTGAAGCTAGGGAAACTAAATGTAGGACAAGACCATTTTTCATGGATATTCACAGGAGAATAAATAGGGAACCTAGATGATAGTTTATCGGATGCGCATTTATTCTTAGTTCAAATGGTAGATGAACACTTTTCATAAATTGTCTAATATTTGAGCACAAGAGTCGCTGCATCCGATATACAATAGCACAAAAGAAGAAGTTGGTGGTTAAAGATGTGGATTATCAAATAATCATAGGGAATTTATACAATTTAGGTATAGATGGGAATTGAAGGATGCCATTACACAGGAAAGGAAACAATGCAATAGATCTTTATTGCAGGGATATGGTGGCCTACCCTCCATAAGTACACTAAGAAATATTGTCAGAGTTTTGATGTTTGTCAGAGAGTAGGAAGGTTTTCGTGAGGGGATGCGATTCCTTTGAATCCATATGTCACTTTGTAGTCGTTTGAAAAATGGGTAGTGGATTTCATCATACCAATTAATCCACCAGCGGGGAGAACATAAGCTAGGTACATAATTACCACGAAAGACTACATGAAAATATGGGAGAGGCAGAACTAGTTATGGATTGCAGTGTAGAGACAATTGCATGTTTCTTTTTTTATAAAATAGTTACAAGGTTTGGGTGTCCTAAAGTACTTATGAACGATCAAGGGACTCATTTTTTTAATAGGACAATTGCAACATGAATAGAAGAGTTCCATATTTAGCATCGAAAGAGAACTCCATATCACCCTCAAGCTAATGGAACTATGGAGGCCTTTAGTAAGATACTGGAGAATGCATTGACAAAGGTTTGTAACGTAGGATGAGATGAATGGGATTTAAGTATCCCTGTAGTGATATAGGATTATATAACTAAATGAAATAAGTTGATAGGTTAAACACCCTTTCGATTAGCATGCTGTCAGGAACTAGTCATCCCGATAGAGTTTATTGTACCAAGTCTATGCATTGTTGTGATGGAAAACCTTATGGATTATGATGCAATAGAATAAGTAATATCACAGTTACTATTATTATAAGAAGAGTGATTTGTTGAAGGGTTCCATAAACAAGTATAAAAGGCATGGCATGATAGACACATCAAGCAGAAGAAGTTATAGACAAAAGATCTAGTACTGCTTTATGACAATAAATTATTACAACACTCGGGAAAGATCAGTCTGCACTGGCTAGCACCCTACATAATCATAAATGTGACTTAAGAAGGTGTTATTAATCTGGAATAGTTGGATGGACAAGTCATGGAAGGAATAGTGAATGTGAGTTGATTGAAACTATACAGGGACGACCACCCTTCAATGCACTAAGAGAGATGTACATATTAACTTGTATCATAGTGTACTATAGGAAGAAAAGGTAGAAAATGAATAAAAATAAATAAAACAAAATCAAGGAAATAGTTCAAGCAAGAAGGAAAAAGTTGAAAATTCCAAGAGTTTAAGATTAAGAGGTAAAAAGGAAACATAGGAAAAAATTGTAGAAGAGAAAGAAGGACTCGAGTGCACAAAACAAGAAAGAAAGATTGCATAAAGAGAAGAGATCGCACAAACAGGGGAGATCATGTAGACAATAGCTAAGATAATTTAAGACAATCCATGATGGGAGTGTTGGGTTGTTATATTATTTTCAGTGAAATTCTAGTCGAGGTGGATTGACCGATGATCAAAGTCGAGGTGGATCAAAAGAAGGTCGAGAGTCAAGGTAGATTGACCGCAAGTCGAAGGTCGAGGTTATTCGACCAAGTAAAGTCGAAGTCCAAGGTAGAATAGGTCAACCAACAAGAGGTTTATAGGAGGGCATGTGGTGACCAAATAAATATATAATGAAGGACAAATGGTAATCCAACTTGGAGTCGATTGTAAAAGAATCCCGAGATTTGTGGGATTTGTAGCCAATGATATACATGGATCTATAACCATTTTCGGGTGCCAAGTATTTAAGTTTTTGCATGTTGTAAAGCCTATAAAGAAGCATGTTGTAATGTTTTAAAGGATAATGATAATGAATGAATCATACAATAGCCAGTCTTTAAAGAAATATTTAGATGTATGTTATTGGTCATGTAGATGTAATATGGATTGGCTACAGGGTTTTTGTTGTGCAGGAAAGAGGGTGTGATGTTGATTGTGTCTTAGGTGTGGACCAAGGTTATACATGTAACCTTTTATTTATATTGAATAAGACAACAAGAGATAAGACCGATAAAAATATGTTGGTTTTCCCAGTTTGGGTTTCAAGGGTGAAATCTCTGTGTACTGTGTGCTTGCTATGTCATTTATGTTCTTGATTAAATTTGTCTTCTCTTAGTATAGGTTTAGTGTGAAAGTGGTGTCATATTTGTATTATGATTTGGCGCATGTATCATATATTGATTTACCAATATTGAATCTGAGAACTAAATGCTAGGTACAATAAGAGTTGTAAGTCATAATTTGTGTTAAAGATCATGGTAAAGAATGGTGAGCATTTCAAGAATAGAGATAGAAAAATTCAATGGAAAAAAATTTGATCTTTGGAAGATTAAAATGGAATATCTTCTTGTATATAGAAAACAATGGAAACAAATTGGTCTAAGTACCCAGCTGATAAGAATGTCGATGGAAGAATGGGAGAAACTCGAAAGTGTTGGTGTCAGAAGTCACTCCTGGATTGCATCAGGAGTAAGCCTGATGCCCATCAATTTATGTCACTATTTGTGGATAAAGGGTGATGAATCGAAGTAAACTTAGAACAATATCATTCTAACTCAGAAACTAGGCCAGGCATGCACAAGCAGATGAGGTCTTGGTTTAACTTCAGATGGTAAGTTGTAATAAGGGTGAGTAGGAGGAAGACTTATGCAAGGAAATGCGAAGGCCTAATGTAGGCATCAAGCTTATAACAACCTGTAGAAGAAAAATTGAACACAAGAACCTCTTATATTCAAAAGAAGAAACACTAAAAGAACATAACAACGTTATAATAAACCCTTTATCATAACACAGTCACGGCGATTCATGTGAATCAATCAATCATGAACCCTTTTATTATGAGCTCGAAACCAGATGAAAAAGAGAACTGCCTTACATTGAACAAGAAAATTTCATATGCAGATACATAGCTAGGAAAACCAATGCTTCATTAAAACATTACAGTCAAGAGCTCTTCTCTACCATCCATCCAAACAGAAATACAAAAAATGAGTATATATACTCAAAGCAATTTGCCACCTTGGCAGTAGGAAGGTAGCTAAGACATTAAAGCCCAAATTAGCGTGTGAAGGCTCCTTTGGTCAAAAGAGGACATCAGATCGGCATGGCTTCTTTAGGAAAACTTGGACATAGGATGATCTTGGGAAGACAACCTGCTAGAACCTCCACGTCTTACATTTAAGGAGTGAGGTGAGGTTTCAACCATCTCCTCCTACCTTTATTTACCTCTATCATGGATCAAGATCTAGGCCAAGTTGAATTGGCACTTGGAGAATGCAGCGACGCATTCTGCCACTAAACCTGATGCTCTGACCCTTTGCACAGCTCTTTCTGTCACTCCAAGTGACCAGAGGCCGTGAACCTGCGCCTATCTTCAAAGGTGCTTTTCGCATTTCGCGTTTTAGATTTTCCCAATGCAGTGGAAGAGTGACCCCCCATATTTCAAAGTCCCGGTAGCCAAAATGACGAAACGGATAATCATTTCACGTTTTGGAGTTTCCCAATGCATTGGATGAGAGACCCTATGTCTTTTGAAGTCACAGTAGCCGAAATGATGAAACAACTAATCATTTCACTTTTCAAAGTTTCCCGATGCAGTGGAAGAGTGACCCCCTGTCTTTTGAAGTCCTGATAGCTGAAATGCCGAAATGGCTAATCATTTCACATTTCAGATTTTCCCGATGCAGTGGAAGAGTGACCCCCTATCTTTTGATGTCCCGGTAGCCGAAATGCCAAAATGACTAATCATTTATCATTTCAGAGTTTCCCAATGCAATGGATGAGAGACCCTGTGTCTTTTGAAGTCCCAGTAGATGAAATCGCAACCAAGCCTAATTAGGTGCCATGTGTCCCGACTGGATCGAACAACCATGATCATTTCGTGACTTTGGCCATAAGAGATGAGCCCATGCGCTAAACCTTGTGCAACTCCATGACTCAAGCTTACCAGATGACCGTCGATCTGCTCCATATATGGATCCTCGCCGTTGAAAAAAAATGCCCGCTCTCTTGATTTTAATCCCGAAATGGACTTCTTCTATGTGTTGTGCTTGACACTCACGATTGCAGCCTTTGAATAAAATGCATTTGATGGGTTCTTAAACCCCATTTCTACACATTTACACCAAGGGCCTGGAATTGGAGAGAAACACCCCCTTGCAAGAATTGGCGCTAACATTAGGCTCCATGGGGGATAGAGTCATCCCTGCGATGCTCTAAGAACTCCTTCTACAGTTCCAGTTGCCTTCTGTTCGTCTATGGAGTCATTTATTAAGACGAAAATAAACAGAAAAACAATATTTACAAAAAAAACAAAGGAGTCGTCTAAGGCTCAAAAAAAACATTTTTTCAAGAAATTCCCATTTACTGGGTCGTGAAAAACTTTTTCACCCTCCAAATACTGCAACCTATACATGTTATTTAAGAGTACTTCAGAGATTTTGAAGGGCCTGATCTAGAGGGCATCAAACTTGATGTGTTTTCCCCTATCCTTCTTGGGTGCATCCCACTTAAGAACCAAATATCCCAGCTCAAATTCCTCCTTCCTGACCTTCTTGTCAAAGGCCTGCTTGATCTTCTGGTGATGAATATGAGCTATGTCGATTACCTGCTCCCTAGCCTATTGCACCTCCACCACTTGATGAATTATTTTGACCATATGGTCTGGCTCTCCTTCATTATCTTGAAATAATTTTGCTACAGGTAAAGCAAGACGAGTGGGAAAAATAACCTCCATCCCATAAAAAAGTTGAAAAGGTGAGGTGCCCAGGGACTTCTTTGTTGTAACTCGATCGGCCCATAGAGAGAATTTGAGCTTTGAATCCCAGGCCCTCTTATTGTCTTCCAATAATCTTTTAATGAGTTTGATTATACTTTTATTGGAAGATTCTGCCAATCCATTTCCTTGAGGATAATAGGGAGCGAATTAGTGAAATCTCGAACTATTCACAGAACTTAACCAGAGGCTCAGAATTGAAAGAAGCAGTATTATCAACAATAATTCTGCTGGGATAGCCAAATATGGCTATGATATCCTCCAGGAAGCTGATAACTACCTTATGTGAATCACTCTTGGTGGGGGCGACTTCTATCCACTTGGTGAAATACTCTGTTGCAGTCAGGATCCATCTATGTTGGCCACTTGAAGGAGGATGAATTTCTCCAATGAAGTCCAACCCCCACTGTTGAAAGGGTGCTAAATCTACTACAAGATTTAGTGGCAGAGATTTGAGTTGTTGCTTTCCTGATAGCCTTTGGCATTTGATGCAATCTCTGACTTCTCTGTAGACATCAGTGAATAAGGTGGGCCAGTAGTACCTAGCCTTGAGAATTTTGTGAGTTGTGGTCTTCCAGAAATGATGCCCTCCATAAAGGCTGCTATGGAAATCAAACATAACTTTCTAGGCTTCCTGTGGGTTCAGACACCTCAGAAACACCCCTAGAGGGTCTCTCCAGTACAAGACTTGGTCAATAAGGCAATATCTAACCACCTTGACCTTTAAATCTCTTGCCTTTCTTTTTCCCATTCCATTACAAGTATTCAACTCTTGTAGAAAGTACAAAATGTATCTGTACCAGGTGCATTCTTCTAGTGATAAGCCACCCTAAGAGATTTTGTTGGACGACTCATCTTGTTGATATTCTGAGCAAGCATTGATGAAACTAACCCCCAAGGAATTGCAATTGGATTCAACCAGCATCTTGTCTAAACCCTGCCCTTTAACCAACTTAGTGGGCTTTATCTCCAGGTCAAACTCAAGGATCTTGGCAATCCATTTACCTCTTCTCCCATCTATGTTAGGCTGTATAAGGATGTCTTTCACAAAGGATGAAGGAACATATGCAATCAATCTTGAGTGAAAGACATAGACTCTAAAATCTTTGAGAGATTTCACCAAGGCACAGGCCTACTTCTCCATGATCTCATACCTGATTTCTTTATCTCTTAATGTCTTATTGAAGAAGGAAATGGGTTTCTCTTTCCCTTCCCCATTTTTCTGCAATAATACCATTGCTACTGTATCAAAAGAAGCAAAAGAAAAAACTAGGAAATCCTTGGAATAATCAAGACTGATCAAAACAAGTGTCTTAGCCAATGCCTTTTTTATTTGGACAAAAGATTCCCTAGGTTCAACAGTCCATTTTACTTCATTTCCCTTTCTGAGCATGGTTGTGATGTGTTTCACCAACTCAACAAAATTTGAGACAAACCTCCTCAAAAAGTTAATCTTCCCTAAAAAATCCCGAACTTCCTTTCTAGGTCTGGGAAGTGACAGGGTCTGAAATGCCTCTACCCTGCTGGGATCAATTCTCACTCCCTTTGCTGATACTATATGGCCTAACAACTTCCCCTCCTTCATAGAAAACAAAGATTTCCTGGGATTTAAGGAAAGGCCAAACCTTTGACATTTGAAGAAAATGTTCCTCAAGTGACAGTGGTGCTCTTTATCAGACCTGGAGAAGACTTTGATGTCATCTAGATAGATCACCACAAATTGATCTTTCTCCCCGATGAAGGCTATGTCCATGGCTCGCTGAAATGTTGTTCTTGCATTCATTAATCCAAAAGGCATTTTTCCATACATGAATGTGCCCCAAGGAGTGGTGAAGGTTGTTTTTTCTCTATGCTCAGGCATGAATGATATCTGATTATAGTCAGAAAAACCAGCAATCATGGATATCCTAGATGTACCAGTTACCCTCTGCAATATGTGTTCCATGTTGGGAAAGGGATAGTTGTCTTTCTTTGAGATCTTGTTCAGGTTCCTGAAATCAACACAGAGCTTGATTTCTCCACTTTTCTTCCTCACTACGACCAAATTGGCCACCCACTCAGAATATCTCAAGGGGACAATGATTTGGGCATCTAACAACTTCTTCACTTCTCTCTCCATGACAGGAAACAACATGGGATTTATCTGTCTTAGCTTCTGCCTAAATGGCATAGCCTCTTCCTTCAGTGGGATCTTGTGTTCAAAGACAGATGTGTCATATGTCTTGAGGTCTTCATAGGTCCATGCAAACACATCAACAAATTCCATTAATAACTCGGTATATTCAACCCTCTGCTCTTTGGTCAAAATACTTGACAACTTGACAAACTTAGGGTCCTCCCATGTGCTGATGTTGCACTCCGCTGTATCAACATCTCCATTTGAAACCCTACCCTTTACTGCCACACCATTTCCATCGAACAGTCTTTCTAAAGGGACTAGTCCCTTCGAAATGTGATTGCTAGGAAAATGAATAATATGGTTATTACCAATTTTATTTAAAAATATCTCAAGGTGAGGGTGACTTTTGAGATCAGGATCTTGATCAATGTGCAATGCAAAAAATTCATCGACAGATTGAAGAATTTTTTTGATTTCAAGATCATTTTTGAATACCTTCCAATGCTTGATATTTTCTGGAACAGATGGCCTATATCTTATCTCAACATCATATTTGATCTTAGGCGGCAGAGGGATCCTAAATAGACTAGATGAGATAGCTAAGGAATTGACCAAAGTATTTTACTCTCTTGGAATAAACGAAATGTTGAAAGCTGAGAAGAAATTATCAATCAGGTCCCACACCTCATTTTTTTAACCTCTGTGTCGAGGATGCTTAGCCCGATAATGATTTCTGACTTGTTGGATTATCAACTCAGCATCTCCGAACACTGCTACCTCATCAATTCACATTTCTTTTGCAACCCTTAAACCCAGAACAAGAGCTTCATATTTTTCCACATTATTGGTAGCTTCAAATTCTAGCTTGTATGACAAGGATATGGTTTCTTGACAAGGTGACACAAAAACCACTCCAGTGCCAACACCTTCACTAGAAGAAGCTCCGTCAAAGAACATCTTCCAAATAGAGGTGGTTGGAGGAGGTATCTCATGATTAAATATGGGTTGCTTCCTGATTTGAAAAGGGGATTAAGGAGTATTAGTGAGTTGCAATAAACTAGACCCCAAATCAGTGTCAAGTGAAAAGATAGGATCATTGATGGGGTCTGCTTCATCACTAACAATATAGGCCAACTGATCTTCTCTGTACAACCTCCTATGTTCCCCTCCAAAGACTGGAATGGTGGCATATGTGAGATCAATCTATAATGTTCCTCCAAGTTTTTTAATTCAAGATCTTGACAACAACATGCCAAACTTGGGGGGAACATCAGCTACTACAATGTCCATGACCACACTCTTCATTGGCAACTAAAATAAAGATACCACCAAGTCTTTGATGACTTTGAGGCATTGCACCCTCCTTGAGTCAAAAGAGTACAAATCGTGATAAGCCTTTGTCATTTCCATTCCCAATTCTTCCATGACTATTTTGGGCATAAGGTTGTGGGAAGATCTTGAATCCATGAGGCAATTATGCAACACCTTATCACGTATGTTCAGGGATGTGTATAAGGGAGGGGATGAATCATCTTTGTGTTCTACCATGGGACCTAGGATGACTATTGGATTTTCATCTTGAATATTTACTAAGTCCGTGGAAGGCTGGGGGGACTCAGATTTTAGCAGTTTGGAGAGGAACCTTTTGAAATCTTCATTTTTAACTAGTTTTGAGAGGGGTACGAGAATTATAATCTTTTGAATTTTATGCTCAAAACTAAAGGAGGAAAGAGGCTTAGGAGATTCCCTTACCTCAAAGACAGGTTCTTTGTCTGTTCGTGAAGTATTTTGAGTTTTCTTTTCTTTAGTAGTGATTGTTGCAGGTTTAGCAGGCCTTTCCGCTATGAGGGGCTGATCATGGCTATCAAAATTCCCTTCTTTCTTCTTTGACCTGAGATGATATCTGTTAGGATTGTTGTTGGCCTTTTCCCCTTTACCCAACTCATTTATTTGAATGTTCATAAGGGATTCTTCATATGTAGATTGAGTCAAATGGGGAAAAGGGGAAGTGCCTTCAATACACTGAATTTCAGGGTCGAGCTCATCTATATCCTCTCCTTCCTCATGAGAAACTAGGTTATTTTGGAGAGGGGTTTGAATCCTCTGATCATCTCTATCTTTTCTCCTTTGTTCCCTCGAAAATGCTTATGGCACATTGTTTCTAGGCCTCCTGAAGCCTCTGTTATCAGTATTTTGGGGATTTCTGTACATGGGCTTCCCTTCTAACTCCCACATTTCCATTCTAGCAGAAAGAGATTTTATCACTTTAGTTACCTTGTCCGTCTGAACGGGAAGGGGAGAGGAATTGGATGGGGAGGCTTCAGGTCTCTTCCTGGATATGTCTCTATCAACCTTATTCCTGAGTCGGTCAACAACCAATATGTTAGATTCTACTTCCACGGCTGCATCCTGCATGTGAGCTAGAGTTGTTGCTCTCCTTTCCCTCAACAGGAGGCAGAAATCGGGATCAAAATCACTAGCATAAGTGATTTTAGAAGAGGCTTCTAAGGGATTTATCTCAGCAGGGATCTTATTGTACATTTTATTAAATCTCTTGGAGAATTCAGTGTTAAGTTCCTAACTCGCACATAGGTAGATCAATGTATTCGAATGTAATAAAGGTCAATATTAATAAGGCCTTTCAATAAAATAGAATAAGGTGGATGTAAGAAGACCTAGTAGAAGCTTCCGCTTCTAGAAGGATCTTCCTCTAGATGCTTCTCTTAATAGACATATTTAGTAGAAATAAGGGGCGAGGGTATGTGAACCCTAGCTTGGAGATTATTGTAACAGAGCGCTGCTCGACTGGAGGTTGCCCCCTAAAAGAGGCCTGTGAAAATTGCTTTCTGAATCAAAGTGTTTCTCTATTGCTATTTCGTATATCATTTCTATGTATTGTGAAGATTATGCTGGATATTTTACTGTTATTCTGCCATTTCTAGCAATTTATTTATATTCTGCATATTTTATATATCTGGTATCTTGCAAGTGGTATCAGAGCACTTTCCTTGGCAGAAATTGTGGGTATTTTTTTTGGGTAGAGACGTATTCCGACGTCTTTAAGCCACAGAGATCTGTCGTTACGCGCATAAACCCGCGGTTGAGGGATTCATACACACAGGAAATACAAGTGGTTCTTAAGCGCACATCTGTTGGCCACCCTTGTAACCCCTGTTGGTACCCCTTCGAGTGGTAGCACATCAGACAACACCTGTGTACGGATCGACCTAGATTTCTTGAAGCCCTCTTTAGATAAACCTATCGGCCACCGGACTGTTATAGTGTCACCGAGAACAACACTCGGGAAGATACTCTCTAGTACCTGGGTAGTCGGGTAGTACGACTAAGGGTACGGTCTAGCCTCCTTAGTTAGTGCCCTGAGATATTGGGCTGAGTACTACTGTTGGACCCCACATGTATATCAGAGAGCTATAGCACAGGGAAAACCCTTGTCTATAGAACCCTTGAATACCTAACCCTTGGGGAACATAAACAACAACATAAACAAATTAAACCGATGCGATCTATTGACGCACATCTATGTTCGGGTTGCTAAGTAAATACTCTCTGGTTCAGAATTTGGGGATTTCAACACTGCAACATTCTTCAGACCAAAGCATAACCCTGTAGCTGTAAATTTTTTCACCATTATTTGAGACCTATTCCATTAGATTCATCTCTTCTCCCTTATCACTTTCATCCATATCATTTTTCTGCAAAAACTTCTGACCCCGCCCGCTCCCTTTTCAGTTCACCCATGTTAAGGTCCTAACCCGCACATAGGTAGATCAATGTATTAGGATGTAATAAAGGTCAATATTAATAAGACCTTTCAATAAAATAGAATAAGGCGGATGTAAGAAGCCCTAATAGAAGCTTCCTCTTCTAGAAGGATCTTCCTCTAGATGCTTCTTTTTAGTATAAATAGGAGTCAAGGGCATGAGAACCTAGCTTGGATATTATTGTAATAGAGTGCTGCTCGACTGGAGGTTGCCCCCTCGAAGAGGCATGTGAACATTGCTATCTGATTCAAAGTGCTATTTCTGTTGCTATTTCGTATATCATTTCTGTGTATTGTGAAGATTATGC
>JZKD02S2269615.1:98424-110278 GCA_000966675.3 Picea glauca | reverse complement strand
GGGAACCAACTACCATTCTGTAGCAGTTTCCACATCTCAAGCCTTGAGGACAAGGTTGTTTTTAAGGGGGCGGACATGTTAAGGTCCTAACCCGCACATAGGTATATCAATGTATACGGATGTAATAAAGGTCAATATTAATAAGGCCTTTTAATAACATAGAATAAGGTAGATGTAAGAAGACCTAATAGAAGCTTCCGCTTCTAGAAGGATCTTCCTCTAGATGCTTCTCTTAATAAACATATTTAGTATAAATAAGGGGCGAGGGTATGTGAAACCTATCTTGGAGATTATTGTAACAAAGCATTGCTCGACTGGAGGTTTCCCCCTTGAAGAGGCCTGTGAACATTGCTTTCTGAAGAAAAGTGTTTCTCTATTGCTATTTCGTATATCATTTATGTGTATTGTGAAGATAATGCTGGATATTTTACTGTTATTCTACCATTTCTAGCAATTTATTTCTGTTCTGCATATTTTATATATCTGGTATCTTGCAGTCAGAGACAGACTCTTCTTCCTTTCTCTTCAAATAGCCAAACTCTGTCATGTAATAAATGAAGTCTTTTTTTTTTCTCCCCACTGTCTCAAAAAGGAATTATCCAAAGCCTCAATCTCATTGATAGATCTAGGAGGCAGGGCCCTAAACCACTTTCTAGCCTTGCCTTCAAGGATATGGATGAAAATCCTCATCCATACGTCTGCATGCATGATAACATGATCATCTGTAAAACTGTAAAAGTCTTCAAGGTGTTCTTCTGTAGCTATGTCCCCTTCGCCTGTAAACTTGGGCAGCTGCTTAAGGTAGCCATCTACTGGAAGGGAATTGAGAAGCTGAGGTAACAAAAGGGGATCATATCTAGTATCTATTAGAGCCTCCATTCTGGTCATGGGGGGATTTTCCTATGCCATAGGAATATTAGGTGGAGGAGAACTCAGAGGAGAAAGAGCTCGAACAGGGGATACTGAAAATGAGATTCTAGGTGGAAGGGGGAACAATAGGGGATTTAGATAGAAGGCTAAGGGGCTTGAGTCAGCAGATGCTTCTCTCTGTGCAGTAGCAGAAATAGTAATAAGAGGAGGGGTGGTAAAGCTAGGAGTGGGGAAATATTCTATGGTCCTAGGTCTACGCCAAGGTACAACTTCAAGGGAGAGGGGAGTGACAAGGATTTCTCCCTCCAATCCCAAACCAGGAGGGGAAAACTCAACAGGAACACTTGCAAAATTCAGGAAATAGGAAAACTCATAAAAAGGTCTGCTAGGAAGCTGAGAAGAAGAAAATGGAGTTTCTACTGAAGGAGATGGAAAATTACCTGGTTCAGTGGCGGAAGTTTCTCCTTCATGGACCTTTCCTTTTTTGATAATCACCTTGGGATCAAATTCAGGTGTAGCTAGAGGAAGCTATGGATGGGACCACGTGTGTCTACCTCTGGAAGCCACAACTAAAACAACAGGTTCTCCATAGTGGAGTCATCACAATGGAGTTTCCACAATGGAGTCTCCAGGTGCAAAATAGCAATCTCGTAGGGCTCTGATGCCTGATGCACCTTCAAAATCAGAGGCTCGATGTGATTTGATCCCAGGGAAAATTTTCAACTTCGTCCCCAGCAACGGTGCCAAAAATGTTGGCATTAGAAGTCACTCCTAGATTTCAGCAGGAATAAGCCTGATGCCCATCGGTTTATGTCATTATTTGTTGATAAAGGGTGATGAATGGAAGTAAACTCAGAACAATATCATTCTAACTTAGAAACTAGGTCAGGCATGCACAAGAAGATGAGGTCTTGGTTTAACTTCAGACAGTAAGTTGTAATAAGGGTGAGTAGAAGGAAGACTTCTGTGAGGAAATGCGAAGGCATGTTGTAGGCATCGAGCTTCTAACAACTTGTAGAAGAAAACTTGAACACAAGAACCTCTTATATTCAAAAGAAAAAACACTAAAAGAGCATAACAGCCTTATAATAAACCCTTTATCATAACAGAGTCATGATGATTCATGTGAATCAATCGATCATGCACCCTTTTAGTATAAGATCGAAACTAGATGAAAAAGAGAACTGCCTTACATTGAGCAAGAAAATTTCATATGCAGATACACAGCCAGGAAAACCAGTGCTTCATTAAAATATTATAGTCAAGAGCTCTGCTCTACCATCCATCCAGACACAAATACAAAAAATGAGTATATATACTCAGAGAAATTCGCCACCTTGGCAATAGGAAGGTAGCTGAGACATTAAAGTCCAAATTAGTGTGTGCAAGCTCCTCTGGTCAGACGAGGACATCAGATCAGCATGGCTTCTTTAGGAAAACCTACACACATAACGATCTTGGGAAGATTGCCTTCCAGAACCTCCATGTCTTACATTTAAGGAGTGAGGCGAGGTTTCAACCACCTCCTCCTTCCTTTATTTACCTCTAGCAGGGATCAGGATCTAGGCTAAGTTGAATTGGAACCTAGAGAATACGGTGATGCCTTCTGTAGCTAAACCTGATTCTTTGACCCTTTGCATAGCTCTTTCTGTCACCCCAAGTGACCACAGACCATGACCCTGCACCTATCTTCAAAGGTGCTTTTTGCATTTCATGTTTCAGAGTTTATTGATTTAGTGGAATAGCAACGCCCTATTTTTCAAAGTCCCAGTAGCTGAAATACCGAAATGGATAATCATTTCACGTTTTGAAGTTTCCCAATGCAATGGATGAGAGACCTTGTGTCTTTTGAAGTACCGGTAGTTGAAATGCCTAAAAAACTAATCATTTCGCATTTTGTAGTTTCCCGATGCAGTGGAAGAGTGACCCCATGTCTTTAGAAGACCCGATAGCTAAAAGGACGAAACGACTAATCATTCACATTACAAACTTTCCTAATGCAGTGGAAGAGTGACCACTTGCCTTTTTAAGTCCTAGTAGCCAAAATGCCGAAACGGCTAATAATTTCATGTTTCGGAGTTTCCCAATGCAATGGATGAGAGACCCTGTGTCTTTTGAAGTCTCGGTAGTTGAAATCATGACCGAGCCTAATCAAGTGCCATGTCTCCTGACTAGATCGAAAGACCATGATCATTTTGTGAATTTGGCCATAAGAGATGAGCCCATGTGCTAAACCTCATGCAACTCTGCGACTCAATCTTACCCGATGACCGTCGATCTGCTCCATCTATGAATCCTTGCCATTGAAAACAAAATGCCCACTTTCTTGATTTTATGACTGAAATGGACTTCTTCTGTGCGTTGTGCTTGGCGCTCGTGACTACGACCTTTGAATAAAATGCATTTGATGGGTTCTTAAACCCCATTTCTACACATTTACACCAAGGGCCTGAAATCAAAGAGAAACACCCCCTTGCAAGAATTGGCGCCAATAGAAAGAAGAGGAATAATCACGATTCAACTTTGTCTTTCAGATTCGATACTGCTAAATTTCTTAGGTAAATATTCAACCAAGAAACTGTGGGACAACATGGAAAGCTTATACCAGTTGAAATCTCTGGTAAGTTGTTTCTCAGAAAGAAACTATATCTTCTAAGAATGAGTGATGGAATTTTGGTGACTGAGCATTTAAATGCATTTAAAACCATTTTAATCCAGTTATCGTATGTGGATATTAAAGTCACTAAGGAGGAGAAGTGTATAATCCTATTATGTTATTTTCTAGAATGTTGGGATATCTTAGTCATGGCTATAGGGAGTAATACAACCACACTAGCGCTAGAAGACATGGTTGCTTCTTTGTTGTCATAAGAAATGAGAATAAATAACATGGAATGATCGACCAAATATGATTTAGTGGTGAGAGGTCGATCGATTGAAAGAGATGAAGGAAAATTCTCCAATAGAAAGTCTAAGTCGAAGGGTAGATATAAATCCTAGGTTTATTTGACAAGAAGATGTTGGAAATGTGGTAAAGTTGGGAATTACAAAAGGATTTTAAGTCAAGGGCAATGGAAGTTAGTACAAAAATTGATGAGAAGAAGTTGACTAAGAGAAATATGACCCTAGATAAGGGAGGTGATGTGTACCTAGCGTCAACCAGTACATAGTTGGATCAAGATGTTTGGTTGATCGACTCGGGAGAATCCTATGATATGACAGCACATAGAGAATGGTTCTGCAAGTATGAACGATATGATGGAGGTGTTGTGCTCTTGGGGGAATACTCAACAACGAAGAATTTCAGATGAGGATGAGTTCAACTAATACTATAGGATGGGAGGACAAGAACCCTTCCAGGTGTGCTACACATTCCAGGTTTGGAAAGAAATCTGATATCTTTCAGTAAGATGGGTGATGCTGGAGTACACACTTTGTTCTAGAAGGATTCATGCAATATGGTCATAGGTATGATGGTATTAATGAAAGGATTTCATAATGGAACCCTATATAAGCTATTACAGAATTTTGACTCAGCTGGATGTAACAACATTGTTGATCCTGAATTTGAATTGACTTCAACTCATCTCAACTCGACTCGAGTTGATTCGCTACAAAACGACTTCACAAGACATGATAAAATTGATCTGACCATGTTATGGCATGAGATGATGGGACACATTGGAGAAAAAAGACTTCAAACTATGCACAACAAAGGGATGGACGAAGTTTTTCCTGGATGTGATTTAGAAGTTGAATTTTGTGAACATTGCATATATGGAAAAGAAAGTCAGGTTTAGGTTCCCATCTTGAGCGACAAGGGGAAATGGGATTCTATAACTGGTTCATAGTGATGTGTTTGGCCTGATTACAGTGCCTTTACTAGGTGGATCCCTGTATTATTTCTCATTCATAGATGATTTTTCTAGGAATACATGGATATATTTCCTGAGGAAGAAATCAAATATTTTTGAGAAATTTAAAGAGTTTAAAGCTCTTGTATAAAACCAAATAGATAATAAAATTATGCTGAGAACTGACAATGGTGATGATATCTATTGAAAATAATTTTATCAGTTTTGTAAGCAGGGTGGCATAGCACACCAAAATACCACACCATATACCGCACAACAAAATGGAGTTTCTCATAGAATGAACAAAACATTGATGGATAAGGCAAGGAGAATGCTCAATGGTGTTGGGCTTGCACAAGAATTTTGGGTGGAGGCAGTCGACACTGCAACATATCTGACGAATATGTCGCCTTCGTTGGTGGTAGTCGACATGACTCCACATAATGTATGGTTGGGTAAGAATCCTTTGGTTTCACATCTCAAAGTATTTATCTATGATGCATTTGTGCATGTTCCCTGTTAAATTTGGTAGCATCAACAATCATTCTCCAATGAGAGGCCATATGGGCCACCCTGAGGCTAGCCAAAGAGATTTGGAGAATCAACCAGTCTTGTGAGGTATTGAGAAAGGATAGGAGGAATGTACAACCTCTGTGAGTCAAACTAAAATTTTGGACAAACAAGATGCTATGTAAGTATAATGCAAAAGTCAGGGAGAACGTACAACCTCTGTGAGCATAAACAGTGTAGTGATAAATCTAGGGGGAATGTACAACCTCCATCAACACAGACAGACTAGTGAAACATTTTGGGGGAACGTATGACCTCTGTGAGCCTATTCAAGCCTTGTGAGCCATGAGAAAAATTCAAGGAATCTACAAAAAGTTAAGTTGAACATAAAATTCCTATGATCTAGAAACAAATGATCTTCCTTATAATTCAAATGATGTAAATGTATTGATCTAGTGTGTTGGAACGTGTAACATTATCCACCATGAAGAGAAATTTGAATTTCCATGATAAGAGTCAATTTGAATGAGTTGTTAAACTCATGTTATAAAGAGTGAAGTTTCATGTCTAGGTAAAAGTCAAATTTGTCAATTTTGTCGCATGTCACATGTTGCATGTTGGATGCATTTCTAGTTGCATGTTGCATGCATGAAATACATTTCATGCATACATGGAATGTGCATGAATTAGTTCACATGCATTTTCAAGTCAAGGGAGAGTTGTAATTGAAGTCTCAAGTCAAGTTCTATTTTCGAACTCATGTCCAAGGTCTATTTTCTGAAGTGTAATGTCGAGTTAGGAAAGAATGCATTCACTATCCTAATTCTATCCTTCCTCCATCACCTCTCCATGCCTTTATATGAAGAGGTCGACCCTCATTCTACATGCAAGGTTTTGGAGTGTGTGGTTGAGAATAAAGTCTTGTTATGTAGAGTAAGGTTGTTAAGTCAGTCAACATAACGTTCAAACAAAAGGAAGCGTATATTCATGTTAAGAAAGGACAGTATATGAATTCGTAGGAAGTGTATATCAGTAAAAAAAGTAGTGTATATTCATGTTAAGAAATAATATCATATCAATCAAAGAAAGGATAGCATAATAGTCAAGGAAAGGAAAACATAATAGTAAAATAAAGGCATCATATCAGTCAAGGAAAAGGGTAGCATATCAATCAAGAAAAAGGGAAACATATTAGTCAAGAAAGGTTGTGTATCCCTCTTAGGTGAGGATGTATATTAGTCCTATAAAGGATAGTAAAGTAGCACCGAGGCAGTGCATGGTATCTTCAATAGTGTTGGTCAATAACAATATATTATATTAGCCAAGTCTCTCTACTTCTACAAGTTATTACAGTCAGGTCTAATTCGTCTTGGGAAGATCATTTAGGAGAATATTTTTCATGGTGGATATTTGTAAGTGATCATACATTATTAATGCAATAAAGGAATATCGTTTGTTGGGATTCTTATTCCTATACAGGGTTTCCTCAGGGTATATGTGTTGTTGATGTGCATGTTTATGTATCTACATGGTTATTGCTATTCAATTATGATTCTATATTATTGAAAGGTATTAAGATGGAATCAAAGTGTTGAAGAATTTGAAGAAATAATCCACATAAGAAATCAAGCTCATCATTTAACATGGTACCAAATCTTAGGGTGTGTTAATCTTATTGAAGTAAAACAATAATGTACACACAAATCCAAGTGAGCTTGATTAATTTTCCAGCGTAAGTTCCATGGAATCTTCCATTTCAATAAGGGCCGAGGATATGCTTGAAGCAGCTTCCAACTTCAATGTGTTGAAGCTTTGGATAAAAAATGTTTTGCAGGAGCATGATCATGAGTAGTATGTGACCAAAATGGTGGAGGAAAACACCTCTAATATAGGAGGAGCGGCCTTCAGGAAGAGTCAAGAAAAGGCCAATCAAATCATCTTTGAACGAGTCAAAGACAATGTAATTCCAACAACGACTTCATTAATGACTTCCAAGGATTGTATGGATACCTTGGTGAATCTGTATGAGAAAAGGGCTCCAATTCAGAAGAGGATACATAATCACAAGCTTAAGTATTTGAACATGGAGAAAGGTGAATCAATAGCATCTTTCTATCCCATAATAGCCTAGACCAGAGATCAACGTTTGGTCACAGGTGTCACAGTGGAAATGATGAATTAGTGCAGGCCATATTTGATGGTATTCCTTTTTCATGGGATACCTTATAATCTAGTGTAAGTGGGAGAGAGATTCAATCCACATTTGAGAGGTTATGGAATGGTTTCCTCTAATAAGAGAGTTACACTGCTACCAGGAGTGATCCAATCAAAGAAGAGAATTCAACATTAACATCAAGATTCAAGGGGAAGAACAAAGTCACTTTCCAGAAAGGCTCTCAGAGGAAGTCAAATACCAAATGTATGTTCAATGGAAGATTATTAATACATATAAGATTAAATGATTTAGTTGTAATAAGTTGGGTCATTTTTCTAAAGGTTGCTGGTATATGAAGAAAAATCCAAGGAGAGGGAAACAACATGCCTCAGCTTCTGAGGATGGTGAATCCAAATGAAAACAAAAAAGTGACTCTAATGAAAAATAAAATAGAAAATAATATTACCCATTTTATGCCTTATCCATTTCAGTGTTCACGGGGCCAAAATATTGGTTAGTAGACTGTAGTGTATCAAAGCACATGATAGGGTACAAGGAAATCCTCTCATGTTTGAAGGCAAAATATTTTGAAGATCAGGTTGAGCTTGGGGATGACAAATGTTACAAGATAGAGGGAGTAGGATCAATATTCCTCAGATTGGAATATGGGGCTAGGCTTCATGTTGATGAAGTATTATATTTTCTTAGGCTCAAGAAGAATATACTATCAGTTGCAACCCTTGAGGAGAATACATATTGGGTGATATTCAAGGACATGAAGGAACTATTGTGGGCTAAAGGTATCCAATTGAGTACATAAAAACCCATTGGGACTTGCAGAGGAGGACTATATGTTGTGATAGGACAGTCAGTTCAAGAATTGACGCATGATGCGACTAGCTCCAGCGATTTGTGGCACATAAGACTTGGAAATCCTCATTACAAGGAACTTCTAGATCTGTAGAACATGGTATGTGGCATGCCCTCTATTTCTCTTAGTAAAAATGAAATTTGTAAAGGATGCATGCTAGGTAAAAATATAAAGAAATCATTTCCTAGTAGTGACAACAGAACTTAGGGCATCTTAGATTTGGTCCATTCTATTGTATGTGGTCCCATGTCATCTCCTTCACTCATTGGTTGTTTGTATTATGTCATTTTTATTGATTATTAATCAAGAAAATGTTGGATATATTTCCTTAAAGATAAAAGTGACACATTTAATAAATTCAAAGAGTATAAAGCCTTTATTGAAAAGTAGATAGGGAAACACATCATAACCCTTAGAAAATACAATGGAGGAGAGTTTGAATCTCTCTAGTTTGAGGATTTATACAAGGAATCAGGAATCAAGAGACTATTGTTCATGCCATATAACCCTCAACAAAATGGAGTTGTTGATAGGAAAAACAAGACCATTTGTGAGGCAACGAAAGCCATGATGTTTGACCAGGATCTACCAAATTATTTATGGGAAGAATCTACCCCCACTACTATGTATATTCAGAACATGTGTCCACATGATATATTGAAGGATGATACTCTTGAAGAGGTATTCTCAGGGATCAAACCTGAAGCTGGGAATATAAGGATATTAGGGTGTTCAATGTATATGCATGTCCCTAAGGAAAAGAGGAAAAAGATGGAACCCTGAAGAAATAAAGGGGTATTTTAGGGGTACATTGAGAACTCCAAGGCTTATAAGATATATGTACCAGGTCAGAGGAAAATAGAGGTAAGTAGATATGTGACTTTCCATGAGGAAGCCACATTCAAGAAATCTAGAGAGCTTCAATAGGAATCAAAAGTAGTTCAGCCAAATTCACCCTCTTCTAAAAATGAATATTCATATGATCAAAGGGAGGAGGCTCATGAAGGGCCAACTGATGAGCCCCTAGAACCTGATGAAGAGTTAGAAATAACTCTTGAAGAAACTCCAAGAAAAATGTATCTAGGATGGCTTAAAGAAACAACGTAGGAAGAAGAAAAGATAGTTTATTCCAAAGGAAATTTCAGGGAAAGTAAGAGGTCTCAAAGGTTTGGAGGCTATGTTTCATTAATGAGAAGCATCACTAATGCTGAACCTTCTTCATTTTAAGAAGCAGATAAAGTACAAGTATGGAAGGATTCCATGCTTGAGAAATATAGGTCAATTCTAAAGAACAATGTCTAGGAAATTGTGTCAAGGCCAAAGGACAAATCAATGGTCTCTTTGAAATGGAGCTATAAGATCAAACATGTAGCCTATGAAAGTGTGGAAAAGTGCAAAGAAATATTTGTATCCAGAGGCTTCACTCATAAAAAATGAATTGACTATGAGGAGACTTTTTCTTCGATAGTCAGGAATACCTCCATTCAATCTATTATTTCATTAGCTTCAGTTATTTGTTGGAAGCTACATTAGATGGATGTAAAATAAACATTCTTGAATGGAAATATTGAACAAGAGGTGTTTGTGGAACAACCAGATGGTTTTGTACTAAATAACAAAGGAACTCATGTAAGCAAGCTAAGGAAGGCCTTGTATGGTCTTAAGCAGGCTCCTAGATTTTGACAGGATTGATGGCTTTCTTAAAAGCCAGGGATTTCAGAAAAGTGACATTGATGCAAATATTTACTTCATGGTAAGAGGGAACCAACCTATTATACTAATCATGTATGTTGATGATCTCTTTCTAACAATATATGAAGGGATAATAGCCTAGTGTAAGAGGGAGCTAATATCATAATTTGAGATGAAAGACTTAGGCTTGATGGATTACTTCCTAGGATTGGAAGTGTGGCAAAGATAGGGAGAGATATTTTTGGCACAAGGAAAATACATAGTGGATGTATTAAAGAGGTCTGGTATGATGGATTGAAAATCCATGTCTACTTTGATGGTTACAAACCTAAGGAAGTTGCATGATTCTGATTTAGTTTTAGATTTGGTGCATCCCACCATGTATAGGTAGTTGATTGGATCATTAATGTACATGGTCCACACCAGGTCAGATATATTCTATGTAGTGATTGCAATGAGTCAATTCATGACTGAACCAAGACAAAGATGTTGGGTGGTAGCAAATAATATCTTGAGATATCTCTGTAATATCCCAAGGTCGAGCCCTGGTTGTAATTATGAATGTAACATGTTTTGTAGGTTGGTGAGACAAGTATTTATAAGCTATAGGGTTATGTGTTTATTATGCTGGAGAGCTTAGACGTTAAAGGCCAAGAGCTTGTTTTGTACATGTAAATATTCATATTATTAATATAAACAATATTGTTGCATGTAGACCGACCACGAAGAAAGAGTATGGGGGAATAAGCTCCACTAGGGTGGGTAAGGGAGGGGGGCTGAGAGACTAGAAAAATGGGATAATCTTGAGGGCTTAACATAAGGGAATATTATAATGTATTTCCTTAAATTACTAAAGTTTGGGGAAATAAACCCAATTATCTTAAGTTCCTTTGAGAAGAGGAACGAGTTCCAAGTGGAGAGGAACGTGCTCCTGGAGAGCCAAGTGTCCCCTAGGACGCATGTAGATTTATGTGGGAATTTACACCATTGTTGGGGTACGAACCATTTTGGATATCTTTTCCTAGGGAGTTTTCTCTCAGCATTAGGACCAAATGAGCCATATGTTTCCTGGATTCACTCACGCACTGAGTAGGAATGTAGTCAGCCAATTCTTCCATTGTTGAACCCTTTACCATCGTGAACCTGTGTAAATTGTTGAGCCATCCCTTGCCTTACCCGAGTTTGCTACTATGGTTACCTGGTTGACTTAAGAGATTGTTTGAAGAGGCAGGTTTTCATTCCTGTGGGTAAATTTCCTATGTGAGAGAGTGTGGATAGAAGAAGTAGATTGTCAAGCCTATGAGCAAGTCTCTCTAGGTGAGGGAGTGTGTTGAGAAAGAGATTTATCCTAGAGGAAGTCCAGTAGCAGCTATAAAGATATGAGAATTTCGCCCAACCTATTGTTGAGGCCCTGAAAGGGAGGTGGATTAGATGATGGACTGGGTTAAAATGAAGGTGGACACTCTTGGGGTGGGACAAACATGTGGGGAATGAGATTCTGTGAGCAATGGGTGTAAGTGGATCCTTGGAGGAAATCCTTCCTATTGTATTGAACAACTTCCTTTTGTCCCTGCCTAGCCTATGAGTCCCTTGCCTGATGGAGTTTAGTCCCAGCTTAGGGGTGACCCACTGCTTAGAGTGATGAGCAGTGTGGTTTAAGTTTGGGAGGCTCATTGAAGGTATGCACACAGTTGGTGTACTTCAATTAAAATATAAGTACCCATTATTTGTTCATTGTATGTTGTGTATCTAGCATCTAATTTATAATGTTATCAATATTTCATGTTTATATTGCATGTATGTGTTAATGTTGCTTCTGCATTAATAAGTGTATGACTAGAGTGTTTATGCTTGTTTAAATTTCATTATATATATATATATATATATATATATATATATATA
>JZKD02S2269615.1:56451-98376 GCA_000966675.3 Picea glauca | reverse complement strand
AAAAAGATGTTTTATGAAGTGATGTCCCTTGGCCTTTTGGTAGATCCAGGGACATTACAAAAATGGTATCAGAACATAAAAGAAAAGTTACAGTTGATTGGGTAGCGTTACCTGACAAAGGTTGATGGCCAGGGATGTTACAAATTGGCATCAGAGCCATGGTTTCAACATTGAGCCTAGATGGGCTGTGTAGGTGGTTAATGAAACATAGGTTTCAGAGTGAATTGTTGTCAAAACAAACAAAATATGAGTTAAGAACGCCCCTGGGTGCCAAGAGAATACCTTGACCATGTTATGAAGCTCAAGAGGTATAATGATTTATGTAATGGCAATGGAGAAAGAAGACACAACAATCATTGTTTTGGGCCACAGGGATTGAATTTGAGGCATAAGATCTATGTAGGGGAAAGGCCAACCTTTCCAGTCGTCAGATCTAGAGGAAGGTGCATGAGATTTAACCTCGATGTCCTTTAGACTTCGTGACTTCGAAGGTGTTTATGTGTTATAATAACAAAAGGAGCTGAAGTTGAAGTTCTGAGGTCCCAGAGAGGATATACACCATAGATCTAGGGAGAATTACTTACCGTCGGATTTGAGAAAGAATAGATCAGAGCCGTTAGATCGAGCCAAGAGAAGAAGGTCAAGCATAGTGGTGGAAAAATAGATCTCAGCCGTCAGATATGTGTGCGGGTGGTTATGATCCATAGATCTCACAATCGTTTGGAATTCAACATTTAGTAGAAATAAAGTGTGCTAAGGCACAAACTCTCAAAGTCCCTAAGTCCTGAAGTCTGGAGTTCATTCAAACCATTCACAAACGGAGACAGACGTTAGAAGATCAACTTGTTTGGGAGCTCGACGTTCAAGAGAATTGGAGTGTGATAGTGTGGAATCTCCCAAAGGCCTAAAGAACGAAGTCCAAAAGTGACATGGCCTGTAGACATGATGCAAGAGAATCATAAGCAATCATCCAAGAAAGCATAAAGGCGAAAGATAGCTGGAAAAGCA
The DNA here is from genome assembly GCA_000966675.3 of Picea glauca. Classification (NCBI taxonomy): domain Eukaryota; kingdom Viridiplantae; phylum Streptophyta; class Pinopsida; order Pinales; family Pinaceae; genus Picea; species Picea glauca. Next base: position 97,368 of record JZKD02S2269615.1, on the reverse strand, counting down.
CAACACACATTCTACACATTTTGAAAAATTAATGAGCAGATATTAATGTAGTAGTTAAAGGAAGCATATTTTCATGTTGTAAATAGATCTTGAGTGATTTTATCTCATCTGTCGGATGTAATAGACATTAAGTCTATTTAATGAAAGTAGGTAGATATGAATGTTAGATTAGACAGATTTAGAAGCGTAGGAGGGAAAATGGATATAGACACCCTCACCCTTGTATTATTGTATCATGAGAAGAAGAACAAAGATTATTATTATCATTCAGGATTGATAAGATGTAGGGCTATAGTAGAGAGCTGTAGAGAAGAACCCATGTACAGGAGAAATTGAGTTAATATATGAATCTTTGACTCACTTTCATGGTTTTATGATGCTTACTATTTACATTAGTTGAATGGTATGTTTACAATTTCTTTAATTCTCTATTATGCATTTGTTTCAATGCAGTGTTGTGTGTATGATTTCATGTTGAATGTATGAAGTCTGAGAGAGGAGAAGAATGAGTTTCATTTGTTTCTCTTCCTGAGAGATCTTGCAAGGAGTGCAGTGAACGTCCACAAGGTGTGCATTGACGAGGGTTTGAGTTTTATCTCAAAAAGATTAGGAGAGATACCGTTGTTCTCATACTTGCAGAAGTGTAGGTGAATCATAGAGCCGTGCAAGGTGTGTGAAGGCTGGTGGAAGTCTTAGAATTTATTAACTAAGGGGGAGAATTTGAAGGACTGATGTTGCAAAGAGTGCACAGAGACGAGGACTCAAATAACCAGAAGTTATTTGGAAGTTTTCCGCAAGGAGTGCGAGAAGGAAACCCTTTGGAAGGCTTGAGTTGCAAGTGAAAGCTCAGGAGGGATAACACCTTTGAACACTTCAGAGGAAGATATAAATCAAACCACTTCAAAGGGAGACAGAAATCAAAGCCGTAGTATAGAGGTTAAGTTCAGGTGGAAGAACGTCAAGCCATTATTGGCCAGAGATCCTTGAGAAAAATGAATCGAGCGATAAAAATTCTCTATGGAGAACTCACGAAGTTGCGAGAACCATAGGATCCAGTGAAGTTGCAAGGTGGTTAGGAGTTAGAAGAACTCACCACCCTAGCATCAAGAATCAACATGAGCCATCGATCTCATCTCAACCCACGTCATTGGATCATATCACGAATTTGGGGATTGGGAGTTTAGAGGGATGACCAAATATCTTTGGTTTCGTGAAGTCCCAAGTTGCGAGGAATAGGGAAGAAGATCCAGGCCATTGGATCCAGGCCATGGGAGAACCGTGGGATCAGAACTTTCATGGTTATTGCCTATCAGGGGTTCGAAACTTGAGAGAGTTTCTTTTCGACTATAGAAGTCGCTAAGTGCTGAGCACCGAGGGCTCATGCAAACATGTTGCCCATCTGTAAGTGGGGCCGTGTAGCTGACAGGTGGCTTAACAAAAAAAACCCAGAGAAAAGGTGGAAGTGGTGACAGGTGGTGCACACGTGTCATTTAGGAAGGTTCAACCCATCGTTGACTTATCATGATTCGCAGATTCGCAAAGGTGGAGCAGGAGGAATCAACACTTCAACTCACGAAGTTGTGAGTTGCGAGAGGTGCTAGAGTTAGGCTCTAGCCGACGGTCGCTTGAAGAAGCACTAATGGGGAAGGAGCCATACTCATATCATCATCTCGGTTATTGGAGGTTTTGAAAATAGGAGTCGAGGGTCTTCGACTCATGAAATCGTGAGTTGTGAATTGTGAAAAGGTGCTTACGCTAAGGCCCAAGTTGTGGTCGTGTGGAGGCAAATACTCACACCTGGTGCAGGTGGAGTTTTTGTGAAGGACCTATGGATCAAATTCATTGAATGTTTCAACAGGGAACCAAAGGAGTCACTTTGACTTGTGGATAAATTAGAACGATCTTATGAGGATCTCGGCCTGAGGGCAAGGGGGTCTGCGTCAGTTATGGTATCCGAGCACATAATAATTTCTTTTCTTTCTGTAGAAGAGAGAAGGGAGAAATTCTATAGCCATGCCGAGAAGAAGAGATAGGCCAATGCCTGATCCAATAGTGGAAAGAGAAATGCGCGAGTTACGTGCCAGGCTTGATGCCATGGAGACAACACAAAGGCACATATTCAGTGCTAGGGATATCAGGGAATTTGAAAGTCAAAATGAAGCTGGAAACGAAGGAGAATAATTTGCAGTCAAAGACACTACAGATGAATGCCTATTCAGGGCTGTCGCGAGGATAGGTGCCAGAGAAAAAATGGAGATTCCCATGTCTGAGGGAAACTTAGATGTTGAAGAGATTCTAGACTGGATTAGAGCTCTAGACAAATACTTTGACTATGAGGATTTCGAGGAAGATAAGAAAGTCAAACATGTTGTCACTAGACTTAAAGGGCATGCAAAACTATGGTGGGATGAACTACAGGCTGACAGATGCTGCAAGGGCAAGCAGAAAATCAAAAGCTGGGATAGAATGGTTGCAAAGATGAAAGCCAAATTTGTACCCAGGGATTATCAAATCAGTCTGTTTCGGAGGATTCAAAATTTGAGATAGAAGATGATGTCAGTGAAAGAATACACTGAATATTTCTACAAGATAAACATCAGAGCAGGTCTTTGGGAAAGCGATGATGAAAAAGTTGCCAGGTACATGAATGGTCTATGATATGACATTCAATATGAGATGAGCATGATGATGATTCAAAGTGTGTAACATGCTTATCAGATGGATCTGAATGTTGAGGAGAAGATGAACTGAAAACAGGGTCAAAGAGGTCGGGGTAGAAGTCAAGCCAGAGGCAAACAATTGCCCAAGATATAACTCAGAAACCTAAAGAAGAGGGGAAGAAACCTCAAACTCAACCTGAGAGAGGAGGAAGCTCACAGGTAAGGTAGTATGCTGATAGAAATAATTTTCCTCGAACCAGGGGAAGAGGAAGAGGTAGAGGAGGTGAAGTGAAATGCTTTGTCTATGGAAAAATTGGACATAAATCCTATGAGTGTCCAGATAAGAAGAAAGATGGTGGTGAAACTCACATTTTTGAAGCTCAAGGAAGGAATGTTGAGGCAGAAGACACTAAGGGTGGAAGATCCTTAATGATGAGGAAATTTCTCTTAAATCTAGAGAAGGAGGCAGAGAACCCAGCCCAAAGAAATAGTCTGTTTCGGATTGCTTGCAAAACGAAGGATAGAGTATGAAAATTCATAGTGGAAAGTGGTAGCACAGACAATCTCGTATCCACAGAGATGGTAGAAAAGCTAGAACTGGAGACTGTTGTACATCCAATCCCATACAGAGTTTCATGGCTACAAAAAGGACATCAGGTAAATTTCACTAAATAGTGTTTAGTTGAATTTAAAATAGGAGGATATAAAGATGAAATATTATCTGATGTCATTCCCATGGATGTTTTTCATCTATTGTTGGTTAGACCATGGCAATATGATAGAAACATAGTTCATGATGGGAGAAAGAACACGTACACCCTAGAGAAAAATGGTAGGACTCACATGTTGTTGTCGATTAAGGATAAAGAGCTGAAAACAAAGATGAGAAAAACTGTACTTCTCATGAGTGGGAAGGAGCTTCTTAATGAGGTTAAGAATAAGGAGAACGCACAATTCATTGTGGTAAAAAAGCCTAGAATTGTTTTGACTAGTACGAGGATAGATGATTTACTAGAAGAAATCCAGGAGTTGCTGGAAGAGTTTATTGATATCGTAGTGGATGGACTACCTTGTTCGTTGCCACCTATTAGGAGTATAAGCCATCATATCGATCTTATACCTACATCCAGTTTACCAAACAAATCCGCGTATAGATTGACGCCGTAGGAAAATGAAGAAGTCAAGAGACAAGTCCAAGACTTAATTGACAAGGGATTGATTAGAGAGAGCTTGAGTCCATGCGATGTTCTGATAATGATTAGCGCAAAGAAATATGGAGGCTGGAGAATGTGTATAGACTCAAGGGAAATCAATAATATTACCATCAGATACAGATTTCCATTACCAAGGATGGATGAATTGATGGATTGCCTGAAAGGAACAAGATTTTTTTCAAAGATTGATTTGAAAAGAGGGTATCGTCAAATTCAAATGAGAGAAGGTGATGAATGGAAGACAACATTCAAGACGAATGAGGGGCTATATGAATGGCTTGTCATTCCATTTGGATTAACGAATGCACCTAGTACTTTCATGAGGTTGATGAATGAAGTCCTAAAGGATTTCATTGGGAAATTCATCATTGTATATCTTGATCATATATTAGTTTTCAGCAAGACAAAAGCAGAGCACTTGAAGCATTTAGTCGTAGTAATGAGAATATTACAGCAAGAGAAATTGCTTATCAATGTGAAGAAATCATCATTTATGAGAACAAAACTTATTTATTTTGGTTTTGTTATCTCTACAAATGAGTTGAAAATCGATCCAGAAAAAGTAAATGCAATTAAGGATTTTCCATCGTCGAAGAGTGTGTTTGATGTTCGAAGCTTCCATGGTTTGGCTAGCTTCTACAAGAAATTCATCCGAAATTTCAGTGGAATTAGCGCACCGATGATGAATACAGTGAATAAAAGACATAAATCTTTTCATTGGACGGAGGAAGCGGAGAAGAGTTTCAATCTGCTGAAGAAGAAGATCACTGAGCAACCAATTTTGGTTTTGCCAGATTTCAGCAATACATTCCAGGTTAGGTGTGACGCGAGTGGATTTGCAATTGGAGCGGTCTTGAGCCAAGACGATAGGTCGGTTGCATATTTTAGTGAAAAACTGAATGAAGCAAAGATTAATTACGCCACATATGACAAGGAATTCTACATGGTCATACAAATGTTGAAGAAATGAAGACACTATTTGGTTCCTAAAGAGTTTGTTTTGTACAATGATAATCATGCTTTACAATTCATGACTCAACAGGAGAAGTTGAACCAAAAACATGTTAAATGGGTTGAATTCATGCATAATTTTACTTTTGTGATTAAGCATATTTCTGGAACTGCTAACAAAGTTGTTGATGCTTTGAGCAGGAAATGTTTGCTTATGCAGGAATTCAGAGTCAAGACTCTAGGTTTTGATAACCTCAAATAAATGTACAGAGATGAACCAGACTTCAAGGAAGCATATGAGGCATCTGAGAATCCAATTCTCAGGGAAAAAATTCAATGGAATGAATACATGATCCAGGATGGATTATTGTTTAGGGGAAATCAATTATGTATTCCAAAATGCTCCATGAGGGAGAACCTGTTGAAGGAAAAACACAGTGGAGGATTGGTCGGACACTTCGGTCATGACAAGATGTTCTCAAAGTTGAATAGATCATATTATTGGTTAGGGATGAGAATATATGTTAAGAATTTTTTGGATAAATGCAGAATTTGTCAGCACATGAAAGGAAAGAGGTAGAACGCAGGATTATACCAACCATTACCCATACCAAAAAGGTCGTGGGATGTAGTGAGCATGGATTTTATATTGGGACTACTAAGAACACAAAGAGGATGTGATTTAATCTTTCTAGTATTCGAAAGATTTTAAAAAATGGCACACTTCATCCCATGCCAGAAAACCAACGATGCAACTCATATTGCAAACCTGTTTTTCAAAGAAGTCGTCAGAATTCATAGCTTGCCAAAGAGTATCGTTTCTGATCAAGATACCAAGTTTGTGGGACATTTCTGGAGGACCTTATGGAAGAAGCTGGGGACAAGTTTGTCTTTTATCTCAGCGTATCATCCTCAAATGGATGGACAGATAGAGGTCATGAATAGGAGATTGGGAGATTTGCTGAGGAGCTTAGTAACTGAACACCATAGTCAGTGGAATCATATTCTACCATAGGAAAAAATTTCTTACAATGATTCACACAATAGAAGAACAAGGCAGAGTCCATTCCAGATTGTATATGGAATGCAACCAAGGGGAGTTTCTAAATTGAAAGATTCTGAACAAGTTGAATTTAGGAGTGCTAGTGTAGAAGACTTTGCAGAAGGAATGAAGGAGCTTCACAACTGAATTAAGGAGCAATTACAGAGTTTAAGTCAAGAATACAAGCGAAGAGCAGATCAACATAGGCGAGAACTTCAATTTGAAGTTGGTGATCTGATTCTTGCACACCTAAGGAAGGAGAGGTTCCCAAGGGGAACATATAACAAACTAAATATGAAAATGATTGGACCATGCAAGGTCATAAGGAAATTTGGGGCAAACACATATTCAATCTCACTGATATTCAATGTTGCAGATTTGTACCCTTACAGATCTGAAGAAGATGAGGAACATAAAGAGGTTAAATGGACAAAACAAATGCCTAAAGCTGAAAAGCCACAGATGGAAATCATAATTGATAAAAGAATTAGCAAAAAGACCAGGAGAAAAGAGTATTTTGAATACTTGGTCAAATGGAAGGGAGATCTAGTTGAAGATGCTAGTTGGGAAGATGAAGCAAAAATTCATAAGCATGGACAGACTGTGCAAGAGCTCATGAATAGGAGTTCATGAAAATTTTCAAGCGAGGGAGTATGATGCAGGAGCATCTTAGGCATCCAACCAAGCAAGCATAAAGGTGGGAGACAGTTGGAAAAGTGCAACACACATTCTGCACGTTTTGAAATGTTTTTGAAAAATTAATGAGAAGATATTAATGTAGTATTTAAAGGAAGCGTACTTGCATGTTGTAAATACATCTTGAGCGATTTTCTCTCATTTTCTGGATGTAATAGAAATTAAGTCTGTTTAATGAAAGTAGGTAGATATGAATGCTATATTAGACAATTTTAGAAGCGTAGGAGGGAAAATGGATATAGACACCCTCACCCTTGTATTATTGTATCATGAGAAGAAGAACAAAGATTATTATTATCATTCAGGATTGATAAGTTGTAGGGCTGTAGTAGAGAGCTGTAGAGAAGAACCCATGTATAGGAGCAATTGAGTTAATATATGAAGCTTTGACTCACTTTCATGGTGTTATGATGCTTACTATTTACATTAGTTGAATGGTATGTTTAAGTTGCTTTAATTCTCTGTTATGCATTTGTTTCAATGAAGTGTTGTGTGTATGATTTCATGTTGAATGTATGAATTCTGAGAGAGGAGAAGAATGAGTTTCAATTGTTTCTCTTCCTGAGAGATCCTGCAAGGAGTGCAGTGAACGTCCACAAGGTGTGCGTTGATGAGGGTCTGAGTTTTATCTCATAAAGCTCAGGAGAGATACCGTTGTTCTCATTCTCGCAGAAGTGCAGGTGAAGCATAGAGCCATGCAAGGTGTGCGCAGGCTGGTGGAAGTCTTATAATTTATCAACTAAGGGGGAGAAGTTGAAGGACTACTATTGTAAAGAGTGCATAGAGTTGAGGACTCAAATAACCATAAGTTATTTGGATGTTTTCTGCAAGGAGTGCGAGTAGGAAACCCTTTGGAAGGCTTGAGTTGCAAGTGAAAGCTTAGGAGGGATAACACCTTTGAACACTTCAGAGTAAGACATAAATCAAACCACTTCAAAGGGAGACAGAAATCAAAGCCATCATATAAAGGTTAAGTTCAGGTGGAAGAATGCCAAGCCATTATTGGCCAGAGATCCTTCAGAAGAATGAATCGAGCGGTCATAATTCTCTATGGAGAACTCACGAAGTTGCGAGGACCATAGGATCCAGTAAAGCTGCAAGGCAGTTAGGAGTTGGAAGAACTCACCACCCTAGAATCAAGAATCAATGTGAGTCATTGATCTCGTCTCAACCCACTTCATTGGATCATATCACGAATTTGGGGATAGTGAGTTTGGAGGGAATACCAAATATCTTTGGTTTCACAAAGTCCCGAGTTGCAAGGAATAGGGAAGAAGATCCAGGCCATTAGATCTAGGCCACGGGAGAACCGTGGGATCAAATATTTTAGGGTTATCACCTATTAGGGGTTCGGAACTTGAGAGAGTTTATTTTTTACTGCAGAAGTCATGAAGTGCCGAGCACCAAGGGCTCGTGCAAACACATGGCCCATCCATAAGTGGGGTCGTGTAGCTGACAGGTGGCTTAACAACAAGCACCCATAGGAAAGGTGGAAGTGGTGATAGGTGGTGGACATGTGTCATTCAGAAAGGGTCAACCCATCATTGAATTATCGTGAGTCATAGATTCGCAAAGGTGGAGAAGGAGGAATCAACACTTCAACTCGTAAAGTTGTGAGTTGCGAGAGGTGCTAGAGTTAGGCTCTAGCATGTTGTTGCTTGAAGAAGTGCTAATGGAGAAGGAGGCATACCCATATCCTCATCTCAGTTATCGAAGGTTTGGAAAAGAGGAGTCGAGGGTCTTCAACTCATGAACTCACGAGTTGCGAGTTGTGGAAAGGTGCTTGTGCTAAGGCCCGGGTTGTGGTCGTGTGGAGGCAAAGACTCACACCTGGTGCATGTGGTGTAGGTGGAGCTTTCATGAAGGACCTGTGGATCGGATTCATTGAAGGTTTCAGTAGGAAAACGAAGGAGTCGCTTTGACTCATGGAGAAATTAGAACGATCCTGTGTGGATCTAGGCTCGAGGGCAAGGGGGTCTATGTCAAGACATCACAAAGGATGACATGGACACATGGGACGTGTGCCATGTGTTAGTGAGTTGAGAACCTTTGGAATATTGAAATTCCAATTAGAACGTGACATGTTTTACCTATTTGATTGGGCCAGGTGTCCACTTCTAATATTTCTCCACATGGCCTCCTCTTGAGAATGGATGGTGGGGCCCTTGATGGTCACAGTGGACATGTGGCACCAGATCGTGAAGTCTAGAGACATGGTACTCTGGAGAAAAAGGTGTTATAGTTAGTATTGTGTCGAGAACTCCTGAAGGCCAGAGTCTACCTCGACTGTTGATCACGGAGAACATGCGACAGTCGATGCGATATTCTGGATATTTGACACTACGAAAGAAATGGTTCATGATTGAGTGGGAGGAAGAAATCCCTGAATTCCTGTAGTGTCGAAGTAACATGGCATGATGACGTCACCGGGGGTGACTTGGAAGTATTTGGAGATTTGAGGCTTGAGAGTTTTTAGGTGTGCAGATGTGAAATCCTCTGAAGCTCTGGAGACCTGAAGTTTCAAGACTATGGATAATCACCTAACTAATAATAGTTGGTCACAACTGTGGTCACATGTGAATTAAGGTTTGAAGAAAAACGGGCTAGCACCCAACAATTGTTGCAGAACAGAGTAGGGATTAAAGATAGAAGCATGAGGAGTTCTTGATCGACCAAGACAAAAAGAAAATGGAGTCTGATATTCTTTTGTTGAATCATATTGGTTTATGATATTCTGTAAAATTATTAAGTCTAATATCCTGACAAAATTTGGTTGACTGCACATTTTGCAGAGTGAACAATTGTCAGAACCGAACCGAATTATCGCATAGTGTAGAGAAATGGAGGAGGCACAGGATGCTTATAGTCTGGAGGATGAATTTAGAGGAATGTATTTTCATTTGGTAGTTGAAGGAATGAACTCTAATGGGCATGGATAAGAAATATATAAAGAAGTGATCATGATGAAAATCATTAAAAAATTAAAAAAAGATTTCCAAATTCACCAGGAATATAACGAAAGGATTATGAGAGCCAAGAAACAACAAGAAGACTTCAATATGAAGTTAATGCAAATCCTAGAAAGAATTGAAAATAAGTTGGATAAGGAAAGTGTATCCAACAAATCAGGGAGCCACGGGTCCCCTGATGAGGAAAGAAGAGGATGAAGTGGTAATAGACATCACCAGCACTCCCAAATGCATTCCAAAAGGAGGCCACACAACAATTCAAGTCCATATCCTACCAGAAATCATAGGAGATATAAAGTGGATGAAATGAAGGGTGAAATGAATAAGATCAAACATCCTACTTTTGATGGAGGGAACCAAAACGATGAAGATGTTGAGACATGACTACTTGGCATGAGGAAATATTTCCAATTGCATAATTATTCATCTCATGTAGAAGGAATAATTGCAATCTATCAGTTGAAAGGAAATGCATCCATGTGGTGGGATCATCTTATGAAACTACAACACATCAAAGAGAAGAATGTTACATGGAAGGAATTCAAGAGAAATTTTGAAAAGAAGTACTTAACCAAGATATACTATGACAGAAAGATGAAAGAGTTCTTTGAACTTGAATTGGGTAGCATGACTATAGATGGATATGAAAATAGATTTCTAGAGTTGTTGAAGTATTTATCTTTCATTAAGGATGAGATAGTTAAGATCCAAATATATCTGAGTGGGATGCCATCTTTCATCAGTGACAAAATGTAGTATGATAACCCTAAAACTTTGGAAGAAACCATAAGGAGGGAAAAGTGTTTACATGATCAGCATAAAGGAAAGCCTACTTTTCAAAAATCTTGGGAAGACAAGAGGAATTTTAAGAGGAAGTAAAGGAAGAAGGGAAACAAGCCACCATTTTTCAGAAATAGTCCTCAAGGAAAACCAGTTTTGAGAGAGCCCAAGATGGTTGAAGTAGGTGGGAAAAGGCCAAGGAAGACACCTATGCAATGTTTGGGTTTAAAATAAGATCATAAGTATATAGGTTTCTCTCATAGAAAGGACAAGGTGATATTTGTTCACCATGTTCAGCGAGTAGAAACGGTGGAGGAAATGGGAAGAAGAGTACCAAGAATCTATGAAGCCCTGGACACCAAGTAAGATGAGTTTCAATCACACATGATTGAAGTTGAAGGTGTGATCAATAACCATGCCTTTACTATTTTAATTGATTCAGGGGCTAGTCATAGCTATATATACTAAGGTAGTGGAAATATTTCAATTACCAAGAAGTAAGAATGGGAAATCTTGGATGGTGTAGCTAGCTACGAGAGCCAAGAGAAAGGTTGTTTATTTGGTTGAATCATGTCCAGTGTGCATGAGTGGGATGAGTACCAAGGAAGATTTGTACATCTTTCCTTTGGGATCATATGACAACCTAATTGGTATGGACTGGTTGGACCAACACCATGACATATTAGACTGTCATAACAAGGAATTCACTTGCTTGGATAAGGAAGGAAATCAAAGAGAAGTCCAAGGAATTCCCAAGGAAGTTACTGTCTGAGAAATATCAACAATTCATCTAAAGAAATGTTACAGGAAAGGTTGTCGAATAATTGCAGCCCATATGGAGGAAGCATCTATGGATAAGGTGCCAAATTTGGAGGATCATGAAGTCCTAGAATATTTTGAATATATATTCAAGGAGGTACCAGGACTACCCCCAAAGAGAGATATTGATTTCTCTATAAATTTAATGCCTAGAACAACTCTAGTATCAAAGACTCCTTACAAAATGAGTACACTAGAATTGAAGGAACTGCAAATGCAGATTGAAGAAATTTTAACGAAGGGGTACATATTCCCAAGTGTGTCACCTTGGGGCGCTCCATTTTTATTTTAAAAATAAATATGGGATCTTGAGACTATCCATCGACTTCAAGTAGCTAAATAAAATAACTATAAATAACAAGTATCATCTACCAGGGATTGATGATCTCTTCGATTAGTTGAAGGATGCAAGGATAATTTCAAAGATATATCTCATATCAGGATACCATCAGGTAAGGATTAAAGAGGAACACATCATCAAGACCGCCTTCAGGACAAGGTATGGTCATTATTATTTCATAGTGATTCCATTTGGGCTATCAAATGCACCAGTTGTTTTCATGTGCCTAATGAATGGTGTTTTTCGAGAATATCTAGACAAGTTTGTCATTGTATTTTTGGATGACATCGTTGTATATTCCAAGTTGGAAGAAGAGAAGGAGAATCATTTGAGGATGGTGTTGCAAGTGCTGAGAGAGCATCAGTTGTATGCCAAATTGAGAAAGTGCTCATTTTATCAAAACAAAATTCACTATTTCGGGCATATCATATCTGAAGAAGGGATAGCAGTGGACCCTAAAAATATTGAGGCCATTAAAGGGTGGACAACACCTAATAAGGTGATAGAAGTCAAATCCTTCATATGTGTAACTAGCTACTATAGAAGGTTCATTGCATGGTTTTCGAGAATAGCTCATGCCATCACTTCCTTGCAAAGGAAGGGGAAGAATTTTCAATGGACTGAATAATGTGAAAAGAGCTTCCAACAATTGAAGCAGTTGTTAACCAATGCTCCATTTCTGAATAGTGCATATTCGAATGAAGAGTTTTTTGTTTGCACAGATGCATGCAAAGAAGGATTGGGTGAAGTTCTCAGTCATAATGGGTTTGTGATATGTTTTGAATCTAGGAAATTGAAATAGCATGAAAGGATCTACACTACTCACGATTTGGAGTAGGAATCCATGGTACATGCTTTAAATAAATGGATACACTACCTCATGGGAAATAGTTTTGAGCTGAGGACAGACCTTAATGGTCTGAAATATTTGTTTGATCAACTTAATTTAAATTCCATATAAATTTGATGGTTGGGATTTCTCTGTGAATATGACTTTGATATCCAACACATCAAAGGAAAAGAGAACAAAGTGGTTGATGCACTCAACATAAGAGTGCATGAACTACATGCTACAACCATCAACATGTATCAAACCGATATTAAGATAGAGTTTTGGAAGTTGCAATAGTAGATACATAGTACATGAAAATGGTAACAAGGTTACAACAAGGTAAGATGCTATAGAAAATAGAATATTATAGATTGGAAGTGGATGAGATACTCTTATACAAGAACAAAATTTATGTACCTAGTTCTCATGAATTTAGGAGTATGATATTGAAAGAGATGCATAGTGTGCCTTATGTTGGGCACCCTGGATATCAGAAAATAGTGGAAGTAGTCAAGATCCATTACTATTGGCTAGGCATGAAGAAATAAATTGTAGATTACATTGCCAGATGTATGGAGTGTCAAAGGGTCAAAGCTAAGCATGGAAACCAAGATGGGTTTCTACAACCATTACCCATTCCTAAGTGGAAGTGGGAAGTGGTGACAATGGATTTCATCATAGTTTTACCCAGAAAAAAAAAGCAACATGATTCCATCATGGTGGTGGTGGATAAGCTTACGAAGGGTGCCCATTTTATTCCATTAAAAAATAATCACAAGGAAACTGATCTTGATATTTATATGAGTGAAGTAGCATGCTTGCATGGAATACCTAGGATAATTATGTCTGCGAGAGACCCAAAGTTTACCTCAAAGTTTTGGAAGGGGTTATTCAAAGGGTTTGAAACAAATCTGAACTTCAGCACAACTTATCATCTCAAGTTTGATGGGAAAACAAAAGGATTAAATCAAGCGATAGAAGATATGTTAAGAATGTATGTGATGGAAAAACCATCCAGATGGGAGGGCTATCTACACTTGGTATAATTGCCTACAACAATGGGTATCAAGCATAAATGAAGATGAGCCTATTTAAAGCACTTTATGGCAGAAAGTGAAACACAATAATAAGCTGGGAAAACCAAACTGATAGGGTAGTGGTTGGGCCAGAGTTGATCAAGGAAATCGAAGGGAAACTGTTGAAGATTAAACAAAATTTAAAGGTTTCCCAAGATAGGCAGAAAATATATGCTGACAATAACATAACTCACAAGGAATTCAAAGTGGGTGATCATGTTTTCTTGAAGGTGAAATCCAACAAAAGTTCCCTAAAGTTGGGAAACTGTTCCAAGTTGGCAGCCAGATATTCTGGGTTGTTTGAAATCCTAGAGAGGATTGGTACAATAGCATATATGATTACATTGCCTGCATATATGTCTATACATAATGTATTTCATGTGTCCTTTCTTAAGAAATAAATACCTGATGCTAATCATGTTATTGATTGGAATGTGATTTAGGTTGAGCAATAAAGCACTTTTCAGGTGCATTCAATGCGCATATTGGACCGGAAAATAAAGAAGCTCTGAAATTGAGCCATAGGGCTTGTAAAGGTCTAGTGGACCTGGTATGATCATGAGGAAGCAACATGGGAGCATGAAGATGCTATGCGGCATAATACCTTCATCTTTTTGAAGATTTTGAAAATCACGTTGATGTTATGTAAATGAGTTGCATTGAGGATAGTGAAAAAATCAGGGGAGGGGATTGTAATATCCAAATGTCGAGATCTAGTTGTAATTATGAATGTAACATGTTTTGTAGGCTTGTGATCCAAGTATTTATAAGCTGGAGGCTTATGTGTTTATTAGGCTGAAGATCAAAGATGTTAAAGGCCAAGAGCTTGTTTTGTACATGTAAATATTCATATTATTAATATAAAAAACATCGTTACATGTAGATAGACCACGAATAAATATTATGGGGGACTAAGCTTTACTAGGATAGGTAAGGGAGGGGGGATGAAAGACTAGGAAAAGGGGCTAAGATTGAGGGCTTAACCCAAGGGAATATTATAATTCATTTTCTTAAATTACTAAATTTTGGGGAAATAAACGCAGTTATCCTAGGTTCCTTTGGGAAGAGGAATGGGTGCTAAGTGGAGAGGAACGTGCTCCTGGAGAGCCAAGTGTCACCCATGACACATGTAGATTTATGTGGGAAATTCCACTGTTGTTGTTGTATTGTGCAACTTCCTGTTGTCCCCGCCTAGCCTAGGAATCCCTTGTCCGATGGAGTTTAGTCCCATCTTGGGGGTGACCCACGTGGTCTAAGGCTGGGAGGTTCATGGAAGGTGTGCACAAAGTTAGTGTACTTAAATTAAAAGATAAGTACCCTTTCTTTGTTCATTATATGTTGTGTATCTAGCATCTAAGTTGTAATGTTATCAATATTTCTTGTTTATATTACATGTCTGTGTTAATGTTGCTTCCACATGAATAAGTACATGAGAAAAGTGTTTATGCTTGTTTAAATTTCATTATATATATATATATATACATATCAGAGAAAGATATGTTTTACGGAGTGATGTCCTCTAGCCCATTGGTAGATTCGAGGACGTTACAAAAATGGTATCAGAACATAAAAGAAAAGATACAGTTGATTAGGTAGTGTTACCCAACAGAGGTTGATGGTTCGGGACATTACAATCTCAGAGGGACCAATACCTATGGTCTGAGATATACATCCAGTGGTGGTTTATTTCTGCATGAGTATGCAGATCTTGAATGGGAAGGAAGCCTAGTGGACCAGAAGAGTACTTCTAGATACTACTTCAGTTTAGGATCCACTATGATATATTGGATAAGCATGAAACATGGATCCATTACATAGAGTAAAATAGAGGCTGAGTACATTGAAAGAAGTGATGCTAGCAAGGAAGAAGTATGGCTTACAAAATCGGTTTCTGGGTTGTTTGGTGACAAGCTCGAGACGACGATGCTTCACTGTGATAATCAAAGTTGCATAAAATTGATAGAGAACCCAGTATTTCAAAATAGGTCAAAACATATTGACATGAAGTACTAGTACATCCAATACTTGGTCCAAATAAAAAAATGTAAAGTTACAGTACAGAGCCACGAGAGAGAAGGTAGTTGATATCCTGACCAAGAATTTTCCATTGAGGCAATTTGTGAATTTGCGAGGCAATATTGGTGTGGCTTAGAATGACTCCGTCGCTGAGAAGGAGTGTTAAATTTGGTAGCATCGATAATCATTCTCCAATGAGAGGCCATATGGGCCACCCTGAGGCTAGCCAATGAGATTTGCAGAATCAACCAGTCTTGTGAGGTATTGAAACAATCTAGGGGGAACGTACAACTTCTGTGAGTCAAACAAAAAGTCAAGACAAACACGATGCTATGTAATTATAATGGAAAAGTCATGGGGAATATACAACCTTTGTGACCATAGACAATCTAGTGCAAAAGTGAGGGGGAATATACAACCTCTGTGAGCATAGATAGACTAGTGAAAATGTCAGGGGGAACATACAACCTCTGTGAGCCCAGTAAAGCCTTGTGAGCCATGACCAAAAGTCAATGCATCCAAAAAAAAATTTGTTGAATGTAAAATTCCTATGAGCTAGAAACAAACGATATTCCTTATATTGAAAATGATGTAAATGTATTGATATCGGCGTTGGCACATGTAAAATTATCCACCATGAAGAGAAATTTGAATTTCCATGATAAGAGTCGATTTGAATGAGTTTTTAAAATCATGTTGTAAAGAGTTAAGTTGTAAAAAGTGAAAGTTGCATGTCTAGGTCAAAGTCAAAGTTGTCAATTTTGTCACATGTCGCATGTTGCATGTTGCATGTCGCATGTTGCATGTTGCATGCATGTCTAGTTTCATGTTGCATGCATGACATGTGCATGCTGAGTTAGTTCAAATGCATTGTCAAGTCAAGGGAGAGTTGTAATTGAAGTCTCAAGTCAATTTCTATTTTCAAACTCATGTCCAAGGTCTATTTTCTAAAGTGTAAAGTTGAGTTAGGAAAACATGCATTCAAGATCCTAATTCGAGCCTTCCTCCTTCAACTCTCCATGCCTTTATATGAAGAGTTTGCCCCTCATTCTACATACAAGGTTTTGGAGCATGTGGTTGAGAAGAAAGTCTTGTTATGCAGAGTAAGGTTGTTATGTGAGGAAAAATAACAACCAAAGAAATGAAGCGTATATTCCTGTTAATAAAGGACATTATATCAGTTATTAGAAAGTGTATATCAGTTAGAATGGAAATGTATATTTCCGTTAAGAAAGAATAGAATATCAGTCAAAGAAAGGATAGCATAATAATGAAGGAAATGACACCATAACAGTAAAATAAGGGCAACATATCAGTTAAGGAAAAGGGTAGCATATCAATCAAGAAAAAGGGAAACATATCAGTCAAGAAAGGCTATGCATATCCCTATTAGGTGAGGCTGTATATCAGTCATATACAGGACAAGAAAGAAGCACCTAGGAGTGCATGGTATCTTCCACAATGTTGGTCAATAACAAGATATTATATTAGCCAAGTCTTTCTACTTCTACAAGGTCTTACAATTAGGTCTAAGTCATCTTGGAAATCTTATTTAGGAGACGATTTTTCATGGTGGATATTTGTAAGTGACCATACATTATTAATGCAATAAAGGAAGATCGTTTGCTGGGTTTTTTATTCTTGTACAGGGTTTCCCTAGGATGTATGTGTTGTTTATGTGCATGCTTATGTATCCACATGGTTATTGCTATTCAGTTATGATTCTATAACAATGAAATGTATTCATATGGAATCAAAGTGTTGAATCATTTAAATAAATAATCTTCATAAGAAATCGATCTCATAATTTAACATTCCTGAGGAAAAGAGGAGAAAGATGGAGAAGAAGGCAGTCAAATGTACTTTCATTGGATATAAAGAAAGAATGAAAGGGGATAAGATATTGGATCCTACATCAAGGAGAACAATGTACATTCTATTGGATCATGTTGTCATTGATGCCAATGGTTTGATTCACTGATGTCAAGTGATTGATTGATGCCAAAGGATTGATTGATTGATGATTGATTTAATGTAATATGTATTGTCCTTGATGAGAATGCATAGATGAAGATGGATCAATGAGTTGTCATTGATACATGATGAAGATGGATCGATGTGGTTTCATTGGTATATGATGCATTTTTGGAAAAATGTATAGATGACTCATTATTGTCTTATCATGATTGATAGGGTGCACAAATGGATGAACTCCAAAGTGGTCCCTTATGGTGAAATCCCTCATGGGAAGACGCTTTGTGGATTGATTTATCCTAGAAGAATGGTTGGAGGAACCATGATTGTATGTGGAATAATAAGATGAATATAAATGAAGTTGTTGGTGAAACTATCCTAGATGGATAGTTCTTGTCATGCCATTTCCAGTGGTATGTGGAATGTCACATAACTCCTCATGGTTTGAGAGTTATGGCCTTACGAAGTTGAAGGACCCCCATATGAAGGCTTGAAGCCCCAGAAAGTCAAATAAGTCAAAGTTATTGAAAATAATAAATCATTATTTAAATGATAAAGTAAAGTGACAAAGTCAAGGTGGATTATTTAAATAATAAAGAGAAGTGACAAAATCAAGGAAGAATATTTAAATGATAAAGTGAGGTGACAAAGTCAAGGGGGAATATTTAAATGATAAAGTAATGGAGAACTTTCTAATTATGGAAAGTGGTTAAACCCAAAAATGATGAAAAAAGGTTAAGTGACCTATAAATGGGTTAAGTGTCCTTGAAATAGGTTAAGTGACCAAGAAATGGGTTAAGTGACCTAGAAATAGGTTAAGTGACCTAGAAATGGGTAAAGTGACCTAGAAGATGGAGAGTATAAATAAGAGGCAAGGATCTCTCATTTCAGATCACACTTGAGCATATTGAATATCTATATGTGACTTAGGTAACCAAAGGATATCTAATCTTAATTTCAGAGGGAAGGTGAAGAAACGAGGCCTGGAATTCAAGGGAGGATAAATTCTTTTCATGATGATTTCTAAGGTATGTTATTTATAGGTCATCTCACCATTTTTGCAATAAAATTGTTTCTATAATGATTCATAAAATGAGATTGATATGACATTGAGGAAACATATCCAAGTATCTGTGGCAAAAAATTCATCTTGTGAGTCATTGTATTTTTGGAGATACACTATGTGGAAAATGGGGTTTGTGGCTAGTCCTGAAACTAGTCTAAAACAAGTGTTTCAGATAAAAACGCCATAACTTATTCATAACATATAAAAATTAAGTGATACCAATTTTTTTTGTTAGAGTATAGTCTTTAGTATTATGTGTAATATTTTTAGATCAATTCGACAAATATTATGTGCAGGGCACGCTCTACAAGGTTGCTCTCTAGAATAAGCCAGAATTCAACAAGGTGTGCCTTTTTTTCTATAACTCCTTTTATGAGAGGTTCCAAGTAGTGAAACCTGGAGGAATTTCATAAAACACACTGAAGAATTTTTTTTATTAGTTTCATATATTTATTCATTACAGGTACAAAGTTATGATTATTTCAAGTTAGGGTTTTTGACTAATCCAAAACTAGTCATGTGAGACTAAAGAAAAGTTTGATGAAAATGATAGTCTCTTGTTGTTAAAGTTAAGGAAGGTTTGCAGGAATGTGATCATATACACCATGTCTATTAAAAATTTACAAATCAGATTTGGATGATGAAATCGATGAGGGATTTTGGTTGAGGTACATGTCTGGTACATGGTTGAGACAAGTACTTGATGAGTTGGCACATACATGAAGTGTATGGTTGATGATGTTGGTACATATTGATGATTCATTGTTGATGAGTAGTTGAAACATGATTGGTATATACTTGGTACATGGTTGGATGCACTTGTCTGTCGTACAGGTTGATTACAGATTGTTTGGCACAGGTTGGTGCATGGTTGATGCACTTGTTTATGGTACATATTGATATATGTTGAGGATCGTTGCCTCATCTCAGTTGGTGCTGAGGATGTAAGTTGAGTCTTGCATTATAGATATGGTTCTCTTGTAGAGTTGTACTCTATTCAGTTCTTTCTCAAAAACCCCAAGGATTGTAGTCCGTAATAAAAAGAAAATTGTACATACATCTTGTGTTCTTTTTGTTCATTGTGGCGATGACTTGTTGATGATATATTGCTGATTTATGTTGCTGATATATGTTCACATATAAATAGTTATAAATGAAAACAATGGGTAATGAGTAAATGTTGAATTCTAAATAAAGGGTTTTGTGTAAGCGGGAGGTTTTGGGAAAAAGATCCCCACACTCATTCACCCCCCCTCTAAGTTTGTTAAGTGTGTCCAACAATTGGTATTAGAGTAGGCCTTCAGTACAAGCCTTAACAAGCTTGAAGGAGATCCATAGACACACAAATGGATGATGAAATACCAATCCTTGATGAGGAAAACTATTCTACTTGGAGAATAGAGATGAGAGTGTATTTGAAGACAATGGGGGAAGCTATTTGGAAGGCAACCATTGGTGGATCAGTTCAGTTGAACAACAAGTCAAAGTTTGCATCTCAAAGGGAAGGAAAGAAGAATGATGCATTGTCTCTTAAGACCATTCTAGTGGACTCTCAAGCCCTATTAAAGAAAGCATGGAACAATGCACTTCCACCAGGGATCTATGGTTAAAGCTAGAGGAGACATATCAAAGCAAGAATGAGAAGGAAGATATTGAAGACCAGTCCATCAAGATTATCAAAGGTAAAGAATCTCCAAAAACCCTTGATTTTATTATTTCTAAATGTGATCTTGAAAACATTTCAAATGAAGACAAAGAATCAAGTGATAATGTTGGGAAAAAGGAAGATCTTGAAGATACTTCAAATAAATGTAAAGAATCTCCAAAGACTCTTGATTGCAATGATTCAAAATGTGATGATGTTGAATTTTTATCAAGTGAAGAATATGATCTAGAAATAGTTTGTGTAAAGTTTGATGATAGTTATCCCATGGAAATAATAGAATAAAATATATTAGAACTTCAAAAAGAAGTTGAAGAGGGTTTATATAGATATAGAAGTGATCATTTTTATACACATTATAACTATCTTTCAGATAACACTAAGAAGTTTCTTAGGAGGAGTCAAAGTCACATCTTGAAGTTAAAGGGAATGCTCAAAGAAAAAGAAGAGATAAATAAGACTCAATTAGAAGAAAAAGAAGAAGAAATCACAAGACTAAAGAATGAAAAAGAAGATATGAAGGTAGATGATGAGATTAGCAAAATTTTTGAAACTATTGTCCATCTCAAGACCCAAATTGAAGAAGCCAAAATGTTAGAGGAACTATTGAAGGATCAAATAAATAAAAAGGAAGAGTCATGTCATAAGTTAGAAGATGAATATTTTTACCTTAGAAAGAACGTAGAGAAGTCAAAAAAAATCTTGAATAGCTCAAGAATCTTGGATGAGATAGTGGAAAGTCAAAGAACACCGGGTGATAAATCAAGACTTGGATACAAAGAAGAAGCTACACTTGCTAAAGCAGGCACCTCAAAGAAGCATGAGGTAAGTCCATCAAAGAAGGAATACAATGTTGCAAAGCAACCATATAAACAAGGCAAGGAAAATTTCAAAACTACAAAGCAAGGAAGACATCAAGAAGCTATCTTTGGGACATCAAAGCAAAGGTATGAAAGTATTTTTCATGGAAATTGTTATTCATGTAATGAATATGGTCACAACTATTTTGAATGTATATCTTGTGAAAGAAGATATGATGGAAGATTTCATAACACCATAAGGTGTTGGATATGTGATCAAGTAGGACACATTGTTCATTGTAACACCATGAGATGCTACAACTGTAGTGGATTTGGCCACAAATGTGAGTGATGGAACACAAGAAGAAATTCCATGATGAGGACTTCAAATAACATGGATAGAAGAAGGAATGAAGTAAGGAAGGGAGACATATTTGAAAAGATGGATGCTCAGAGCTCAAGTTCTAAGGAGCAGGGACATCTATAGAAGTGGGTGAAGAAGACAGAGCAGCTAGAACAAAATGAAAGACTGAAGGGAAGTTCAAAAGTGTCATATACTGAGGAATATGTGGGTGACATTGGTATCATTCATGTACGTAGCAGGCTGACCTTGTATAGGTCGCGTACATACGTGAGATGTCTATGCAGTAGGCCCCGTATATGTGATGAAGCCTAAGGAAAAGGGATATGCACATGGATTGGAGTTTGATGTGATGGTATAACTCTATGATGAAGGGTCTGACATGGTTTATTGCAAGTTCTGACACTATTTGCTACAATTTTTCATGATTCTATATTGGATTATGTAAGGTGATTATGTAAAATAAAATCTTGGGTGCATGTCACTGACCCATGAGTATGGATTGATGCATTTTTCTGTTGAAAAACAATGCTAGTTATGATAGTGAAGTTATGACACCTTGGTCATGTGATATATCTTGATGATGTATTGGAAGCTTACTTGTTGGAAGGCTTGATGCATGCATTTGGCATATGTATGGGCTACACATTGGGACATGTGGTTGGTGAGTTGATGAGGTGATCATGTTGTACATCATTGATGATCTATAGTTGATTCATGATTGGTACATTTCTAGTATATTGGTAGAGGCACCTACTAGCAGTTTGATTGGCACATGTTTTATGGAGGATTTGGCATACATATATGGGATTCATCATTTTGTGGTACTAGTGCATGGTGACGTACATGTTTGGTACACTCATATATGACATATTCTTGATGATATTACTTGATTATCAAAACAATTGGTATTTGTTTATGATACTTGGTTCATGATGGAGACATATCATGTGTGATATGAAAAATTGTTTGGCATATTGGTAGATACACATGGTTGGCATGGTTGGCATATTGATAGATGCACATGGTTGGCATATTGGTGGATGCACATGGTTGGCATATTGGTAAATTCATGTTGGCATGTTGATAGAAGCATATGATTGATACATTCTATGGATGATATTGTTTGGCACATTGCATGATGTTGATGTACAAAGGTGTTGTGCATCATGAGCACACATTTTTGTACATGATGTACCTGGTTGATATTTTGCTCATGATTCTCCATTTTATTGTTGACATATATTTTGTTTCATGATGGTTGGTATGGCATGAGTTTGATGCATGAACATGTCCAAGGATCATTATATGGTAGCATATTGTTGATATTGATGAGAATATAGGGGGAGACATACCCATAGGGGAAGTCATTCTTCTTCCCATGATTCTAGGAGGAGACATTTACCTAGAAAAATCCCTATATTTGAAGAAAGAGCAAATAATCATAATTCCAGGGGGAGCAATGGTCACAGGGGGAGTATGTTTGATGTATCTTCAGCATTACATTAGAGTGATATCCCTCGTTCAAAATTGGAGAGATTGTTCAGAGGAAGATCAAATGCACTTAGACAGGGGGAGAAACCCCAAGAGGAAAATGGCCATTTTCCATTGATGTAAAATGGGGAGATATAGTCACATTGATGTGATTGATGATTATTGATTGGGAGAGATAGTCACATTTGGGAGATATAGTCACATTTAATATTGATGTAGAGAATGCCCTATCTACATGTTGACATCAATAATTGGTAATTGGTGTTGACATCAATGTTGGTATTTCCATCAATGCCAAAGGGGGATATTGTTGGATCATGTTGTCATTTATGCCAATGGTTTGATTGATTGGTGTCATTGATTGATGTCAAGTGATTGATTGATGCCAAAGGATTGATTGATTATTGATGTAATGTAATATGTAGTGTCCTTGATGACAATGCATAGATGAAGATGGATCAATGCGTTGTTATTGATATGATGAATATGGATCAATGGGTTGTCATTGAGACATGATGAAGATGGATCGATGTGGCTTCATTGGTATATGATGCATTTTTGGAAAAATGTATAGATGACTCATTATTGTCTTATCATGATTGATAAGGTGCACAAATGGATGAACTACAAAGTGGTCCCCTTATGGTGAAAGCCCTCACGAGAAGATGCTTTGTGGATTAAATTATCCTAGAAGAATGGTTGGAGGACCCATTCTTGTATGTGGAATAATGAGATGAATATCAATGAATTTTTTGGTGAAACTATTCTAGATGTATAGTTCTTGTCATGCCATTTCCGGTGGTATGTGGAATGTCACATAACTCCTCACGGTTTGAGAGTTATGGCCTTACGAAGTTGAAGGACCCCCATATGAAGGCTTGAAGCCCCAGAAGGTCAAAGAAGTCAAAGTGATTGAAAAGAAGAAATCATTATTTAAATGATAAAGTAAAGTGACAAAGTCAAGGTGGATTATTTAAATAATAAAGAGAAGTGACAAAATCAAGGAATATTATTTAAATGATAAAGTGAGGTGACAAAGTCAAGGAGGAATATTTAAATGATAAAGTAATGGAGAACTTTCTAATTATGGAAAATGGTTGACCCTAAAAATGCGAAAAATAGGTTAAGTGACCTATAAATGGGTTAAGTGAACTAGAAATAGGTTAGGCGACCTAGAAATGGGTTAAGTGACCTAGAAATAGGTTAAGTGACCTAGAAATGGGTTAAGTGACCTAGAAGATGGATAGTATAAATAAGAGGAAAGGATCTCTCATTTCAGATCACACTTGAGAATATGGAAGATCTATAGGTGGCTGAGGTAACCAAAGGATATCTAAGCCGAATTTCAGAGGGAAGGTGAAGAAAAGAGGGCCGAAATTCAAGGGAGGATAAATTCTTTTCATGATGCTTTCTAAGGTATGTTATTTACAAGTCATCCCACCATTTTTGCAATAAATTTATTTATATAATGATTCATACTTTGAGATTTATATTCCATTGAGTAAACATATCCAAGTATCTATGGTAAAAAATTCATCTTGTGGGTCATTGTATTTTTGGAGATACACTCCGTGGAAAATAGGGTTTGTGTCTAGTAGTAAAACTAGTCTAAAACAAGTGTTTCAGCTAAAAATGTCATAACTTATTCATAACATATCCAAATTTATTGAGACAAATTGTGTTGGTTATAGTATAGTCTATAGTATGTTGTGTAACATTTTTAGGTCAATTCAAAAAATATTACATGCGGGGCACGCTCTACAAGGTTGCTCTCTAGAATAAGCCAGAATTCAACAAGGTGTGCCATTTTTGCTATAACTCATTTTTTGAGAGGTTCCTAGTAGTGACACCTGGAGGAATTGCATAAAACACACTAAATAAAATTGTGTATAAGTTTCATATATTTATTCATTATAGGTGAAAAGTTATGATTCTTTCAAGTTAGGGTTGTTGACTAATCTAAAACTAGTCATGTGAGACTAAAGAAACATTTGATGAAAATGCTAGTCTATTGTTGTTAAATTTAAGGAAGGTTTGTAAGAATGTGATCATATACACCATGTATACTACAAATTTACAAATCAGATTTTGATGATGAAATCGATGAGGGATTTTGGTTGAGGTACATGTCGAGTACATGGTTGAGACAAGTAGTTGAGGAGTTGGCACATACATGAAGTGTATATTTGATAATGTTGGTACATATTGATGAGTCATTGTTGATGAGTAGTTGAAACATGATTGGTATATACTTGGTACATGGTTGGATGCACTTGTTTATGGTACAGGTTGATTATAGGTTGTTTGGAATAGGTTGGTGCATGGTTGATGCACTTGTTTATGGTACAGATTGATATATGTTGAGGATTGTTTCCTCATCTTAGTTGGTGCTGAGGAGGTAAGTTGAGTCTTGAATTATAGAGATGGTTCTCTTGTAGAGTTGTAGTCTATTTAGTTGTTTCTCAAAAACCCCAAAGATTGTAGTCCATAATAAAAAGAAAATTGTACATACATCTTGTGTTCTTTGTATTCCTTGTGGTGATGACTTGTTGATGATATATTTCTGATTTATGTTTATGATATAAGTTCACATATAACTGGTTATAAATGACAACAATGGGTAATGAGTAAATGTTTAATGGTAACTAATGAGTTTTGTGTAAGAGGGAAGTTTTGGGAAAACTATCTCCACACTCATTCATACCCACCTCTATGTGTGGTAGGTGTGTCCAACACATTCGATATGTGGTGTTCAGAGAATACGGAGGTAAGTCTGAGCCTGAGGAAATTGTTCAGAGCAAGAATAATCCTGAGACAATGTAGTTTGAATTGAGGAATGAAGAAGATGATTGAGATGAGTCGACTGAATATGAGGAAATGGTGGAACAGTAGACTCTGGTGGTAAGGAGGTAAGAAATATAAATAAAATGAGTTGGAAGGTATATTGATCTAGGTGGATATCGGTGGCCACCCACCTATTCCACGGGCTCAAAAAATATTTTTCCATCTTGGTAGTTTTTCAACAGTTTTTGGGGTTTCAAACTTCCGGGGTCGTTTTGAGGCCCTAAACGATGTTTTTTTGGGATTTGGGGACCAAGTGGTTACCAATGGAATTGACTTGGGCCAGTTGAAAATTGTTCTTATTGGTTATACCTTTCCAATGGTGTATAGAGTGCCCCAAATGAAGATCGTATGGAAAAGCTACGCACCCGGGAAGTTGACATATCAACTACCCCCATCGGGGCTCACAAACCTTTTGGATTTTCATCTTCCAGGGTTAGGGTTTTGAATTTCAATTATGTTAAAAAGGACTTTGGAGCCTCATTGTAACAATCATGTTCTTTCAAATGAGAGTATCCATCACATCTCTTCTCATAGATAAGCTTCCACCATTCTAGCGAGTCTTTCACTCTGTATTTTTACAGTTCTGTACATTTTGCACATTAATAGAGATTGTGTATTAATATATCCCTGTGTTTATATATCTGATATATTTATGCTATATTTTTGGATATATGATACATATCTATACATTTATTTATTATATCTCTTCTCTCATTTCATGCCAAAAATAATATGGATCAGTGGTATCAAGGAAGGATTCTCTTGATTTTTTTTTAGTGCATGTCCTCGACGAGGTCTGAGTATATAAAGTTGGGTATCAAGCTTGCATCTCTTGAGGAAAATATCTCTTTCACTCCGAATAAACCTTCGATGGTGGAAGAAAAGAGAAAAAACAAAGAAGACAATTATGTCAATATGTTGCTTAAACAAGCTCTCATGCAATAGAGGGACAAAATGATGGAGATTTTTTCCCGCATCCTTCAATGCTTTCTGATAACAACAGGTGCATATTCATCAAGATTTCACTTTGGAGGCACCTTTCCTTTGAAGGTACAAGTTAATTTTGATATTACCATATTTGAAGGACAGATAGATGCAAATGCCTTAGAAAAATGGTTAAATATGCTAGAAGGTTATTTCTCTGTTCATAATTTATCCGACAGGGAAAATATCACCTTCTCACTCCTTAAGTCTTTTGCCCATGTCAAACATTGGTAGGAAAATTTTTGGGAGAAAAGTTCCACCAAGGAGTCTGGAACATATGGGGTGGAGCACAGTTGGGATTTTTTTGTGGATGCACTAAAGGAACAATATTACCCTATTGGAAACTATGATGACCAATACATGAGATGGACCACACTGTAGCAAGAGAGGGGGCAAGAATTTATATAGTTCACCAATACCTTCCATACCTTATGCACCAACTTGGGTATCAAATACTTCGAGCGACATTTGGTTTTGAAATACTTTGGGACTCTACACAAATGCATCCAAATTGAAATGGATTTTCTAGACAAATCATCTCTAGGTGTTTCTTATCGATATGTAGTTAAAATCAAGTAGAAAGTTAAGCACCAGAACAAGAGGGATTTCAGGTCTACAAATACGCAAAAAATAAAGTATGGTAAAGATAGTCCTAACAACC
Organism: Picea glauca; assembly: GCA_000966675.3. Classification (NCBI taxonomy): domain Eukaryota; kingdom Viridiplantae; phylum Streptophyta; class Pinopsida; order Pinales; family Pinaceae; genus Picea; species Picea glauca. The sequence continues at coordinate 70,126 of JZKD02S2269615.1, read as the reverse complement.
AATCTTCAGAAAATCTGTCCAAGCCACAAGGAAAGAAGGGTAACGAAAAGACGAAGAAGGACACTGGAAAGTGGTGTGATTTACACAAAATCCCCTGGCACAAAACTTATGAATGTTTCTCAAAAAAATAATTGGTGGGTGAGATCAAAGACAAGGATCCGAACCCTGATTCAAAATATGATTCTGAAAATACTGGTAGAAGACAGATCATCAACACATACCCCATTGATATTGTCGCAATGCAGGAATTCAACAAGAAGAACCAACAGATCCTAAAGAGGGGGAGTGCATTTTTCATTCACAGATGTGGGTGAAGGGGACCCATTTTCACTTTATTTTCGATAGTGGAAGCCATAAAAACCTCACCTCAGCAGAGGTCATCAAGAAATTGGAATTTTTGACAACAACACACCCGTATACATACACCATCTAGTGGCTTCGCTAGGGAAGATACCTCCATCTAAGCTAATAGTGTCGATTTTCATATGACATCCATCCCTTAAAGCATGAGGTATTATCTAATGTTTCCACATTCGATGTCTATAATGTTCTCTTGGGCCAGCCATATATGTAAAAGTGTCATGCTATTTATGGGTTTCAATCTCGTAGTGGCATTATTACTCTGGGGGGTAATATCTATAGAATACTAGAGGTAGTTTTGAATACTATCACACCTAAAAAGTGTCGCAAGGTAGTATCTAATACTACAAAATTTAGCTTCTTCACAATGTGCTCAAAAGGTGAACATAAGGACACTTCAACCACTACAACCTCGACCCATGCACCATCTATCCAATAGAAGCAGGCCGACAAGGTTGCAACAAAGAGAAATGATTCCTTCTGCACACAATCATCTCATGTAACCAGAATGGTTAAAAAGGTCCAACCCTTCCAGTGATAGGTTCGCGACAACCTTCAACAAGATAAGCAACACAACTTCTCCAACAAAGAAAGAAACTCACCAATATTCAGATTCAACAAATGCTTCCCTCTTTCCCACAGGAACTCAACGCAATGGATATCATTTCTTCCTAAGGAGGGAGGATTGATCCAAGAGGATATTGGTGGCCACCCACCTATTCCATGGGCTTGAAAAACAGTTTTCCATCTTGGTAGCTTTTCGACAGTTTTTCATGTTCCAAACTTCTGAGGTTGTTTTGGGGCCCTAAATGACATTTTTTGGGGATTTGGGGCCCAGATGACTGCTAATGACATTGACCTAATCTAGTCAAAAAAAATTCTTCTCGGTTAAAGATTTCCAACAATGTATCGAGTGCCCCAAACGAAGATTGTATGCAAAAGTTACGCCCTCAGGAAGTTGATGTATCAACTACCCCCACCGGGGCCCGCAAACCTTTTGTATTTTCATCTTCTGGGGTCAGGTTTTCGATTTTACGTATGTTAAAAATGACTTTGGAGCCTCATTGTAACAATCATCTTCTTTCGAATGAGAGTAGTCATCACATCGCTTCTTAGAGACTAGTGGCCACCATTCTAGCGAGTCTTTCACTCTGTATTTTTATAGTTCTGCACATTTCACACATTAATAGAAATTGTGTATTACTATATCTCATTGTTTATATCTTTGATATATTTATGTTATATTGTTGGATATTTGATACATCTATATACATTTCTTTATTATATCTCTACTATCATTTCATGTTGAAAATAATCTCGATCATATATTCTTCCTGACTTTCATTCCGCATTTGTGTTAACTGTTGTTAATCCCTAAATATTAACACATTACCCCTTAATTGGGGCATATTACATTAGTATTGTTATTTTATTTATGTCATCTTGGGTCCATTAGTTGTAAATGTACCTCCTAGTCTCCTCTATATACCAATGAGACCTTTTCACTTGGAATCATCTTGTATTTGTAAATTTATGTGGTGTATAAGGAGGTTTCCCCCTCAAAGTGGCTTATTATTTGAAATTATCTCTTTGTCAAGGATTTGAGTACTTATTCTAAGGTTTTTTATGCTATTTTTATATTTGGTTCTTAACATTTGGTATCATAGCTCAAGGTATTGGGGTTTTGTTGATGCATCTGAGACACCTTGGAATTTTCACTATAAGTTTTTTTCTACTAAGTTTTAGATGGATCAAGGTACTTGGGTTTCAAATTTCATCTCCTGAAGCTTTATACTTTCATAGATATATTCTATGTAAGAAATGGTGTTGGAATCACCCTAAATTTAGTCATTGCACAATTCTCACTATAAATTTTTTTCTGTGATGATTCAGGCCCTGAAACTTGGAGGATATTTAGATAAATTATCAAGGTAGATTTGAAAAAACATTTGAGCTTCTGGGTCATCATACTTTTGTAGATACACCCTATGTAAGATAGGGTAGTTGACTAGTCATATTAACTAGTCTCAAACATGTTTTCCAGGTAAAATAGTGATATCTTCTTCAATGAGTATCCAAATTAAGTGAGACCAATTGCATTGGATAATGGACAATTTGTAGTATTTTTGGTGCAAGTTTCAGAATCAGATATCAGATATTGTGCTCTTGGAACGCTTTACAAGTACACTCTCCTAGAAGGGCCAAAAATCAATAAGGTGTGGGGAAGTTACCATAAATTCCACTTGGAACATCCAATTTTGATCATACCTATGGCATTGTAGAGAAGACATATCAGAGAACTACATAACAAAATTTGCAAACCCAGAAGAGCCTAAATTCTAGAGATACGACACAATAACGATCAACTAGAAGAACCACCTCGAAATCAAGGTTTAAAAGTGATACTTGGCCAATATGCCACCAAAAAATGGAAATTCTACACCAAATAAGCCTTCAGAAAGTCCTACTTGGAATCTTGATGAAGGTGAACAAATGTGCAGGGACATAAATGATTTACAAAAGAAGACAATAACAAAACATGAACTACAAGGGATGATGGATTCAACTGAAGCTAATTTGGATGAAATAATGGATACTAAGATAGATGGTTTAAAAAGGGAGATCATGGAAGGATTGAAACATTTCCTAATATAGAGGTCACCTGAAAGTGAAAATGTATCCCATGAAATTCATGATGAGGACACAAGGAAGATGAATCAAGACTAGAGAAACTCTAACTTTAGGTTGAATACAAACCACTTTCCTAAGATCGATATCAAGAAGTTTGACGGAAAGGATCCAATCACATGGATACTTCATATGGAGCATTTATTTGATCTACATGATGTGCCACACACACAAAATTTACGAATTGCTTCTTTCTATTTAGAACCCAATCAATTTTTGTGGTATCGATGGATTTGTTCTCACAAATGACTTTTCACTTGGACAATTTTCATGGAAGAAATGATAGCACACTATGAGGATACTAGGAGCAATACCTTCTTTATCTAATTGATAAATATCAATAAAAAGGGTTCAGTTGTGGAGCACATTGAGAACTTCCAAATATTGAATATAATGGTAACACATATTCCAAATGAGAACTTGATTGATGTATTCATAGGAACTTTAAAGGATAACATTCAACATGAGTTTTTCCTTTGGGAACCAAAATCATTGGAGAATGCATTCAGGGTGGCGAGAAATGTTGACAGTAAAAATATGGCTATGGTACTAGAAGGATCACTTCTAACATCTATCGAGAGAATAACGTTCCTTCTTATAAAACGCCTCAACCTACAAGTTTGAAACCTCAACAATTGGAGGAAATAAAAACAAAAGGTTTATGCTTTAATTGTGACATCAAGTACATTAAGGGACATAAGTGTGGTGAGAATAAATTATTCTACATAGATTGTGAAGAGGAAGAAGAAGAACAAGAAGAACAAGAACAAGAACCAACTCAAGATGAAAACGTAGAAGACATGTCTTCTGAAGAGTTTAATCCCACGATATCATGTAATGCATTGGTTGGAATCATCACTCCTCAAACCCTCAAGATTGAAGTATATATCAAAAAGAAAAAGGTAATAGTATTAATTGATTCTGGTAGTACTCATAATTTCATTCACTATAAATTATTCAAAGCTCTCAATTGCTTTATATATCCAACGCCATATTTTCAAGTAATGATTTCAAATGGAGGAACTGTCAATTTATCAATAAAATGCCATAAGATCAATATTACTATGTGGGAATATGTAATTAATATTCCAATGATTTCTATACCCATGGGTGGTGTTGAAGTTGTACTAGGAGTCCAATGGTTGCAATCATTTGGAATAGTGGATTTTAATTTTCAAGAACTTTTCATGAAATTTTCATTGGAAGGAAAGGAAATTGAGTTAAGGGGTATCACATCGAAACCCAGTAAGGTGATAAGCTCTAATGGCATGACAAAATTGTTGAAAAAGGGAATCAGGGTGTAATTGTACAACTATACTCATTAGCTGTTCAAACATCTAAGCCATATATTCCCCTATATCTCCAAGGGATCATTGATAATCATTTTAAAGTATTTGAAGATATTCCCATAAGTCTTCCACCCACTCAAAATCATGATAATGTTTTTCACCTAATTCATGGGAGTCTTCCTCCTAACATAATTCCTTACAGATACCCTTATGCCCATGATGGGTATTCTATATGCACTAATTCCCTCAATTAAATTGTCAATCTGGGGTAAGTAAACTTAGAGTTGTGGCACTATATGAGCCAAGGCAGGAAAGCTAATGGAAGTATTATATAACTAAGGAGATGGTATACCTAGGGATCATCACTCTATCAATCTAATTTCTAAAGAAATGATTCTTTTCAATTTTCGTTAATTAACAAATTCTATTAATGAGCTTTAAGTAATTCTAGGATTATGAACAATTTACCCTACGAAACATCAAACAATTAATTGATGGACTATTTCTAAATAAGACAATAGAAATCTATTTTGAATCTAGTCAATCTATTCAATCTTTTTTAAGTAAGAAACAACAAGTAAGCTATTTTTGAATTATTTGATCTATCTATCTCTGAGAAAATAAGAAAGTAAACAACTAACCTATCAAGACTATTTTGAAAAGTGAACTATATTCTTAAAAATAACTCATAACTATTTCTATTTCACGAAGAATAAATTTTAATCTACTTAATCAAAAGTAAAAGTGTTATGATTGTATTCAAATTCTAATTGATCAAAACTATTTCTATCTTGCAGTAAAAGGAAAGAAAGTATTCAAAGGTGATGATTGTGTCTTCAGTGTCAAATAACATCATGATGGCATCTGACTATTAGTGACAGTTCAAGAAGAATTAATTCAATGTTGAATTCTACATAGAAATGGAAAGTATGAATAAGGGAATCTAAAGAAATATTTTTCATCATAGAAGCAACACTAAGTATTTCGAGAATCCATGTGATCTCTAAACTTTACACATCAATCATCAATGATTAAAAACACTCTTATTCAAATTCACTACTTCAAGAAAATCTATAAACGCATCAACTCATGATTAAAAATCCTAATTCAAATTCACTCTGTGCAAACTTCTGATTCTTGATCAATGTCAACTAGAAATTACAATTCAAATCCATATATGAGATTTCATGATCTAAACTGAACTAATTCTATGATTAAAAATCATATTTCAAAATTAACTAAAATTATTTTAGAAATGATAATCGAAAATCTATTTTTATCCTATCATACTAAGGAAAAATCAATAAACAAAATAGATATACAAAGAATAATTGAAATGGCAATTAAATCTATCAAAACTTGAAACAACTAATCTATCAAAGCTTGCAAACAATCTTAAATTAATACTCTGTTTACACTAATGCTCTATCTAAGTTAATGCTCTGTCTAAACTAATTCTTTGTCTCAATTACCAAAACCAAAGTAATTAATTAAGACTTCAATACAACTATCTAAATTAGTATCCTACAGGATGATCCATAGCTAATAAGGAAAATACACAATAATATAATTAACCAGCTCCTACAAGCAATCTGCAATTAAGGAAAAACAAATTAGATTAAAAAGTTATAATTGACATATACACAACAATTAAAATTGAGAAATACATGCAGTAAATAAATAATTACGAATTCTAAATAAGCAAAAAGATGAACAAACAATATCTATTGATATACACAGTCACCCAGACCACTAGTTGGCCCCCAAGCTGGTCGTGGCTACACTCCAACAAGAAAAAGAAGATGCTTAACTCAACGCAATGCTGTCATTAATCATAAAAACAGTGTATAGAACAAAGTTGTAGATCATGTTTGTATTAAACAATAAAATTCTTCTCAAAAATTATATCTTTAATTCTTCCATAGGTAGTTGTATTTATAAATGATTTACATCTTGAGAGTTCGACCACTGGAAGGGTCAACCTCCTCTAAAAACTACAAACTCATTAAAAGAGTTCTAACAGTAGCATCTTCTAGAAATTTCGTGAGCCACTTAGCGATCACTACAACCGCCCAATCTGAGGTGTGTCGAGATATGTAGCTGGAGGCCACAAGGGGGAAAAAAATCCAAATTAGTAATTCATCCACCACAGGCTACCAATGTACCAATCGCCAGCTCCAATTCCCTTCGAGTGTCAGATCGCGTGTCGAATGGAGTGTCGTATCGTGTGTCGGATCAAGTGATGAACGAAGTGTCGGACAAGGTACCAGATGGAGGATCAACCCACAATTTTTCCCTATTGCAAACAAACCATGCATTATATATTTATAAACATTGAACTGAGTTGAATTGATCACAAAACCATTAAAAAAACACCAATTATACATACCTAATGCGAATTCATGGTGAATTGATATATAAACCTTTGAGAATCCTTCAAAATGGATAATATGAAGCATAGAATATGTAATATCGATACAAAAAGGATTTGATCATTGCAATAAAATAATCAAAACACTAACCCAACATTACCCCCATGCCTAAGGATTTTTAGGTCCCTCTGCAAACAAAAATGAATCACCTGACATAACTAGACTTGTGAAGGAGGGGGTGGATTGGCTTTACAAGCTTCTCCCTCTTGTCGTAGAGATTTTTTCTTGGTCCTTTTATGTTGTTTCCATTGCATCCAGAGGATGCAATTGGTGGTGGTCATTGGATCAACCAATCATTGGAGAGAATTCACTTTTTCTTGCAATACCACATTGTCATGATGCAGATGGTTATCCATAGTTTTTCACTCTTCCAACTGTTGAAGCAACTGAGAATTTTGTTGTTGTAATTTCTCAATAATTGGGGTATGATCAAATGGTTCAAAATAATATGTCTTGGATCCCTTGATGGATGTAGAAGTTATATCAACTTTGAAAGATGATGTAGAAATATGGGAGGTAGGAGTAACATAGTTCTTGTGAGAGGGAATAGGTTTGAATTTCACTTCTTTATTAGGCTCAAAATTTTCTGCAGAAACTTCTCTAAGTCTTTTATGGGGAATTTCATTATTAGAAGACACTTGGATAGGATATGAAGTGCTTGGAGGTTTTACATTAGGTTTTCCACTTGCACCAGGAAATGGAGGATTATCAGCAGGATTTTTGGTTTTCTTGCCCGATGAGGCTGTAGGGAAATCAACAATTTTCTTGGCCTTTTATTCAGAAAGAGATATATTTTGAGTTGGATGGTTTAGAGTCTTTATATAATGAGGCTTATATGGGGTAACACTCCCTAAATCAATTGATTTCTTGCTGGTCTTTATTGTGAGATGGGGGTTTAAGAATTGATAGAGGAATTCATCCCATGTCTTGCCCTATTTTTTCAACTCAGTTATGACAAGCAATTTAATGAGGCCATGTTGGAATAGACTGTTGTGAGGATTTTCCAAGTATTTACACACTTGGGAAGACATTTTCTCAAGACTTTTCAAGAAGTAGAAAGGAAAATCCAGGGGCTTATTAAATTGGAAATGACCTAACAAACGAAAATGGTAATCTTTGAAGACATAGTACCTACCTTCACAAGTAATAATCCTGGTAATGACGATCATGGGATTAATAAATTCATCCTTGATCCATTCTTTGGAGTACCCTTTATCTCCATAAAATTTTAAAATTTAGGCTTCAACACTCTATTGTAGCTTGGGCATGGAAATTGATGATGTTTGAACCATCCATCCCCAACCTGTGGAAATTTTGTGGATGAGGCAATTGAATCCTCATATACTAAAAAGACCAGAGAACCTATGTGTTCCATCCTCCCATCGAACCTGAGAGATAATTGTAGTGAGACGCCATTTTTGTTTTCCTACAGACTAGTTAAGAATGGTCCCCAACCTATGCGAGGGAAAATCTCTCTACACTCTACGAATTCAGGAATGCCCAGAAGCTCGACATATGAGGAAGGTTCATAGAATTTAGGAAAGGTTACAACATGGAGGATGAGCAGAAGAACAAAATCAGGCAGAGGGTGAGCATGACACAACAAGCATGGGATGATTGGAATGACAATTTCGGAAAAACACCCAATTTTTAATGCAATTAAGATGGAAAATGGTTGAATTCCTGAGGAAATTCATCACACACGATTTCCATGTGTGACTATTATTGCATAGTATTTGAATTTTGAATGGTGTACTTTGGAGGAAATTGCAATTATGTGTGAATTAAATCAATTTCCAAGTCTTTGACTTGGTCATTTGATCATAAAAATTCATTAAAAGTTTTTAATTTAATTATCAACGTGAATTTTAACAACATACAATTCAATTCATCTTAAATTACCATTGAAACAACTGTATCAATTCAAACGATCCTTTTTTGCATGCAATCGTGGTCATTTACAATATATGCATACCTCATCTGGTCCTTCATATGGTGCTTCATTCGTTCATCCAGATGGCACCCCATCCAGTCTTCCAAATGGCACTCCATATGGTACTTCATATGGTACTCCCCTTGCAAGTAGAAATTATCCGCATTATAATGGACATTCACCCATAGCACTCATCTTGGGAAATTTCTAATAGTCATGATGAACAAGAGCATGGACAAGATAAGTGTAAATAGAATGATCCACTCTTAATTTCCTTATCATCGTTTTTGTACATTATAAAACAATTTGTTCCTTTGTTCATTGGAATGTAGCAAAAATCTGTAGTGAGTGTTTAACAGTCTGTAATTGACATAAAGAACAAGTGCATTCCTTCGTTAAAAATGTACAGCAGGCTTATAACACACAGTGATGTTAGCAATATATAATTTAACATTTTAATAAAAACAATTGTTGATATAATAGCCCAGAATATCGTGAAAACAATATAACATAATTTTTACAGAGGTTTTACTTCCTCTTCTCATGGATAATAATATAGATATGTAGTGTTTATCATTTGTCAGCTCAGGAAACCCCTCCCCCACTCCTAAGTATTGTGACACATCACAATAAAAAATATATGGAACCGATCAATTATCCCAATATCTTAAGATTTATAGCTTGCAAACTATAGAGATAAATTTCACATATTAGTCTAACAAGATGGTTATAGTATGGCCCCACCTTTAGGACAAAACATCCTACATATAGTTAAGAAGAGCTAAGCAAGGGAGTCTTAGGATAGTATTAAAGTTAGTTCCCAATGGAATATCTATGGAGTTCATTGACCTTTTCTTAACCATGCATACTTATTTTCAAATTTGTCTACAAGTAATGTTGTACATCATGACAAGTTTAAGATTTAGGAATTTTATTTATTGTTTGTCAGATCATCACCCTTGCTAAGTAGAATGCCCCGCTACTAGCAATATTGTTTAGTACTCTGACGGGTTTACCTAGTCATACCACAGGCTGGTACCCACTGCCAGCAGACCTTTTCAGTATCCCGGTGGTTTAGCCTCTTACACCATTTTACAATAGAGACTAGTCCACCTTATTTTTATATTTTTATATAAAGATTTATTTTTGCAAGAAGATGGGTAGACAACTCTAAATTTTTTATTTAAGATTGGGATGGTATTTATGTTAGAGGATGACTCTTCTTTATGCATTCCTTATATATTTCCTTCATGTAAGGGTTTCTTAAGTGGATGTAGCCTATCTAAAGATATGGTATAATCAAGCATTTTTAGTGTGTAGTGGATGGTACCAATGGAAAAGAACATAAATGTATCTTCAGGCTCGACTCACTTTCTTCTTTTTTAAGTTATAGTGATGTTTCCATGGCTAACCAATAATTAGACCTTCTTGCTAATATTTCATAAAGATACTTACTCACCTACTCAAGGTTGTTGGGGAAATTGTACGAGTAACCTCTAGGTTTGGTAGTCATGGTTTCACTTCCTTATATCCTCTAGTGGTGGAGGTTAAGAGAAAATGCCATTAAAGATTCCTTGAGAAAAAGGAAGATAGAAATATTGAAAAAATATGGCTAATTTACAACAAGTCAATATTCAATTAATGCTTAAGCAGGCAACAAGGTTAAAATATAGAAATATCATTTTTGAAGGAAAATACTTTCCTTTTTTTCTCCTTGAAAATTTCCACTCATGTTGAAATAAATACCTGTAGAAATATCTAGAATTGTTTATCAACAAAAACACACTTCAAATTATTTACATATGTACAGTCAAAATTCAGGATAAGTTTCAAAAAAAGGGGGAGGGAGAAGAAACTTCCCCATCTCCCGAGGCCAATTCCTTGTCAGTTGACAGGACCTATATAAAATATTCTTTGGAAATGGTTATGTGGTAAAGTTTAAGTCGATGTCCATTCACTATGAAAGAGACTTGTCCATCATCAATTTTTTTAATCTTAACATCCCCATTATCATACATGGTAACTACCTCATAAGGACCCAACCACCAAGTGGTAATTTTTCCTTTAAAATTTTTAAATCGGGAGTCAAACAAGAAAGCCCAATCACCAGATTGGAATTGTTTCTTCTTAATAATTTTTTCATGCCACTTGCTCCTCTGGTTTTGAACTAACATTTTTCGTTGGATAAAATATTTCCTAATCTCATCCAACTCATTTAATTGTAGGGATCATTCTTTCTGTGACTCATATAGGTTTAATCCCAATTGTGCGACAATACGAAAAGTCCTTACTTGGAATTCTATTGGTAGAAGTACTTGTTTTCCATACACTAGATCATAAGGGGTATGCCCAGTGGTATTTCTCCAGGTGGTATGATATGCCCAAAAAGCCTCTGGAAGTTTATCTTCCCAATCCATATGGTGTAATTGAATAGTTTTGGTTAAGATAGTTTCCAAAAATTTGTTTGTGGACTCTACTTGGCCATTAGCTTGTGGGTGATATGGAGAAGACTTGCAATGTTGGATCCCATATTTTTCGGACAATTCCTTCATCAACTTAGAAGTGAATTGGGTTCCCTGGTCCATAACAATTTCATGAGGAACACCAAAGAGGGTAAATATGTCTTCATAAAAGAATTCAAAAATAGATTTTTTCGGTAGCCCTAAATAAGGCTTTTGCTTCTACCCACTTGGTGACATAGTCTGTACAAACCAAAATATAATTCTTCTTATGAGACACAGGTGAAATTGGTCCCACAAAATCAAGGGCCCATTTCTAGAAAGGTTCTATCATAACTTGGGAACACAAGGGAATTCCATCTATTGATGTGGGTCTTCTTATCCTTTGATATCTATCGCAACTCCTCACATATTTGGAAGCATCCTTAAAAATGATAGGCCAATAGTAATCTGAATGTAACACCTTATATGTTGTATGTTTGTCAGAAAAATGGCCACCACATGGTCCATCATGACAACTTTGTACGATTTCTGGTATCTCATCTTCTCGGACACATCTACGAATAATCAAGTATGGGCCAATACGAAAATGTTCATGGCCAACCCAAGAGTAGTTATCACTTTGCATGATAATTCGATGCTTTTCATGAGGTGACAAATGAGATGGTAACTTCCTAGTAGCCAAATAATTTTCCATGTTTTCAAACCATGGGGTATTTACATAGAGGTAAAAGAGATGCTCATCTAGAAAACTATCATCAACATGAATATCATCACCCTCATTTCTTATGTGTGAAATAAAATCAAATACTAAATTCTCCTTTCCTAGTCGGTTAAGGACAATGATATTGAATTTTTCAATAATAGAACCCACCTAGTCACTCGACCATTGGTAATGGGATTATTCATGAGAAATATAATGGTAGAGTGATCTGTATGTACATATAATTTGTATCCTATGATATAATGGTGAAATTTATTGATGGCATGGACCACTACAAAGAATTCATTTTTGGTAACTATATAGTTTAACTCGGCAGGGGACAAGTTCTTACTCACAAAATAGATGGCATAGGGTTGATGGTATTCTTTCTACCTTAATACTCCTCCTATTGCAGTATCAAAGGAATTAGTGGATATGTGAAATGGAAGGGACCAATTGGGTCCCCTAAGAACTGGTGGCACAAATAACTTAGATTTCAAAGTTTCAAAGGTGGTTTGACACTGGTTAGTCCAAAGAAAATTAACATCTTTTATTAACAATCCAAACATGGGTGCAACAATCTTTGTGAAATTTTCAATAAATCGTCGGTAGTATCTGGCATGTCCAAGAAAGATTCTTACCTATTCTCGAGTTTTGAGGGGTGGAAGTTTGACGATTACCTCAATCTTTGCAAGATATACTTTAATCCATTCAGATGAAATGTGATGTCCTAAGACTAGTCCTTCAGTCAACAACATTTTGCATTTTTCATGACTTAAGGATATGTTCATTTCATGACATCTGATAAGGAATTTCTCTAGATTATCTAGGGCTTCTTGGAAAGTTTCCATATACTGTAAATTCATCCATGTATACTTCCACACAATCAAGAATAAGATCAACAAACATCCCTAGTATCACTTGTTGAAATGTGGCAGGAGCATTACACAAATTGAATGGTAAGACCCTATAGGCATAGGTTCCCCAAGGACAAGTGAAAGTAGTCTTGTCATGATCCTCGAGTGCTATGAGAATTTGGTTTTACCCACTATGTCCATCTAGGAAGGAGAATTATTTCTTCCCTGACAAGGTATCAAAGACTTGATCAATGAAAGGAAGGGGATACCCATTTACTGTTAGAGATTGGATAAATAAATATGGCATTCAATCACTTTTGTATATCCTCTTTTACTATATCCTTGAGTGTCGGGTTCATCCTCCTCTGGGGTTTCCTAATAGGTGTTACTTATTCCTAGGTATATATGTGATGAATGCATGTATCAGGGTGTATACCCTTCATATCATTGTATTCCCAAGAGAATTCCCTTGATTTTTCTTTAAGGACATTTACTAACTGTTTTTGTTGGTTTGCATCTAGTCTGGAATTTATATGTAGGAATTTCCTTGAACTAATCTCATAGGGCATGGTATAAGATGTGCCAAACTCATCTATATTAAAAATAAAATATGTCGAAGACAAAGTTGATGGGTCCAACTATTCCTAAAATTCTTCCCCAAACATGTACTCAAATTGGGGAAATCATTGTGGAAAATCAAGACGTGATAGAAAAAATAAACTTCTTTAACACATTTTCCCTTGTTTTCTCCTGAAGTGCCCATGAATGATTGCTTGGAAAAATGAGTTTTTTCCAGTCTTCATTCTCATATGTACATTCAATCCACCATATATTCTCCATGATGTTGGTCACTATAATTGCTTAATTAATTTCAAACAACCAAGTGAAACATAAATTATCAACCCAGGGAAGTCTTTTGTTTCAAAGATAGCTACGCACTATATATGCTCAATT
>JZKD02S2269615.1:42394-56441 GCA_000966675.3 Picea glauca | reverse complement strand
ATGAGCTATTACACTGAGAGGTTCCTCCAAGTAATGTGCCCAAAATGCCCTCTTCAGTGATTTTAATTAACTTATAGCTCAAAATAGTCAAAATCATGGAAATCGTCGAAATGGAGTGAAACCAAAGACAACCTGTGCGGAATGGCTCAGAATGATGGAATATGATGATAAATGCCAACTGGACCCCACAATGCCTCTCAAATACCCATGTACTCGCTATAACATCGATCTGGCTACTCTGGTCATCATAAGTCTCTGCCCTGTGATGATGTCCCAAAGTGGGGACATTACATTGTAGCTCTTACACAATATGTCAAACTCAAATAGCAAGGTATCCAGGTCTTCACTACTTTTACTATAAAATGTGGGAAGTGGAGAGAGTGGAGTTTTATTCATGTTGACATTCTGTGTGGTATCCAAAATTGGAAACATGAAGGTGGTTTTGGTTTGGTTCCCAAATTTTTCTCCCTCATTGTGTCTCACATGTTTTTGATCCTCCTAATTATCCATACTAGTTTGGTTTCCAAAGAGAGAGTACCTAAATGGTTTTATCCTTGAAGATAACAATGTATCCCAAGGTTCTTTTCTAGGAAAGGTATCCTATCTACTGTTTGGATGTCCAGGACTTTACTCAAGACGGTTGAGATTATTGATGCCAAAGTTTTTGTTTCAATATGGGAAACAATTATATTGATTAAACTTCCAAAGAGGGCATTCACCTGTTCAGGGTAAATGATATATACAAAGTGTGAGTCCCCTGATGGTGGTAAAAAGGAAAAGGTTTTGTTGGATGGTTTTGATGAAGGCCTGAGTGGTCTTGCCTCTTGTCCCACTACTATTGATGTTTCAATTTTCTTCTCTATAGTGCTCCCGGCCTTGATCTCTTCAGAGAATTCTTCATCTCTTTGGGTTGAGCTAACCCCTATTTTACGATATCAATCTACAGAGTTTATGGGTGGAGTGTTCATTCCTCCAAAAAGGTTAGAAGGAACCTTGATCATAAAGTTTGGTTTGGTTTTAATGTATCTTCCCTTTGGGTCCCTAGGTTTGTTCATGAAAGAAAATAAAAAGAAAAACTACCATTGGGTTTAGGGGAACCTTCTATAACAAATGCGTAGGTTCTTACCTCTGATCTTAAAGTTCACCCACCACCAAACTAATGATAAGGTTAATAAATGATCTACTTCTTAACTATTCCCTACCTTAAGACAATTTCCCGACAACGACACCAAAAATTATGGGTATTCTATATGCACTAATTCCCTCAATTAAATTGTCAACCCGAGGTAAGTAAAATTAGAGTTGTGGCACTATATGGGCCAAGGAAGAAAATATAATGGAAGTATTATCTAACTAAGGAGATGGTCAACCTAGGGATCAACACTCTATCAATCTACTTTCTAAAGAGATCATTCTTTTCGATTTTCGTTAATTAACGAATTATATTACTGAGCTCTAAGTAATTCTAGTATTATGAAATATTTACCCTAAGCAACTTCAAATAATGAATCGATGGAAAATTTCTAAATAATAAAATAACAAGTAAGCTATTTCTAAGTTATATGATCTATCTATCTTTGAGAAAATAATAAAGTAAACAACTAACCTATCAAGACTATTTTGACAAGTGAACTCTATTATTAAAAGGAACTCATAACTATTTCTATTTCATGAAGAATAAATTTTAATCTACTCTAATCAAAAGTAAAAGTGTTATGACTGTATTCAAATTCTAATTGATCAAAACTATTTCTAGCTTGCAATAAAATGAAAGAAATTACTCAAAGGTGATGATTGTGTCTTTGGTGTCGAATAACATCATGATGACATCTGACTATTAGTGACAGTTCAAGAGGAATTAATTCAATGTTGACTTCTACATAGAAATGGAAAGTATGAATAAGGCAATCTAAAGAAAGCTTTGCCATCATAGAAGAAACCTTAAGTATTTTGGGAATCCATGTGATATCTAAACTTTATACATCAATCATCAACGATTAAAAGAACTCTTATTCAAATTCAGTACTTCAATAAAATATATAAACTCATCAACTCCTGATTAAAATCCTAATTCAAATTAACTTTGTGCAAACTTCTAATTCTTGATCAATGTCAACTAGAAATTACAATTCAAATCCATAACTGAGATTTCATGATCTAAATTGAACTAATTCTATCATTAAAAATCATTTTTCAAAATTAACTAAAATGATTTTAGAAATCATAATCCAGAATCTATTTTTATCCTATCATACTAAGAAAAAATCAATAAACAAAATAGATCTACAAAAAATAATTGAAATGGAAATTAAATCTATCTCAATTAAAGATATCAAAACTTGAAACAACTAATGTATCAAAGATTGCAAACAATCTTAAACTAATACTCTTTTTACACTAATGATCTATCTAAGTTAATGCTCTGTCTAAACTAATACTATGTCTAAACTAATTCTCTGTATCAATTACCGAAACCAAAGTAATTAATTAATACTTCAATACAACTATCTAAACTAGTATCTTGCAATATGATTCATAGCTAATAAGGAAAAGGCACAATACTATAATTAACCAGCTCCTACAAGCAATTTGCAATTAAGGAAAAAAAATTTAGATTAACAAGTTATAATTGACATATAAACAACAATTAAAATTGAGAAATACATGCAATAAAGAAATAATTACGAATTCTAAATAAGAAACAAGATGAACACACAATATATAATGATATACACAGTCTCCTAGACCACTGGTGAGCTCCCTAGTAGGTCGTGGCTACACTCCAACAAGAAAATGTTGGTTCTTAACTCAACGCAATGCTATCATTAATCATAAAAATGGATTCTGGAACAAAGTTGCAAGTAATCTTTGTACTAAACAATAAAATTCTTCTCAAAAATTATGTCTTTAGTCGTTCCACAGGTAATGGTATTTATAGATGATTTACAACTTGAGAGATCGACCAATGGAAGGGTCGACCTCCTCTAAAAACAAAAAACTCATTAAATGATTTCTAACAAAAGCATCTTCTCGAAATTTTGTGAGCCACTCAACGATCACTACAACTGCCCAATCTGAGGTGCGTCAAGCTCTCTAGTTGGAGGCCACGAGGGCGTACAAAACCTAGATTATTTATTCGTCCACCACATGACGCCAATGTAGCAACCACCAGCTGCAATGCGCTCCGAGTGTCGGATCGCGTGTCATATGGAGTGTCAGATCGCGTATAGGATCAAGTGCTGAACATAGTGTCAGATGAGGTACTGGATGGAGGATCAGACCTCAATTTTTCCTTGTTGCAAACAAACCATGCATTAGATCTTTATAAACATCGAACTAAACTGAATTGATCACAAAACCATTACAAAAACACCAATTGTACATACCTAATGAGAATCCATGATGAATTGATATATAAACCTTTGAGAATCCTTCAAAATGGATAATATGAAGCATATCATATGTAATATTGATTCAAAAAGGATTTGATCATCACAATAAAACAATCAAAACACGAATCCAACAACCCAAAAGTGTGAAATTGAGCATATGGTTGAAGAAATGTTATAGGTTGGCATTATTATACCTAGCCAAAGTTATTACTTTTCACCGGTGGTAATGGTACACAAGAAATAGGGCTCATGGCATATGTGTCCATATTATAGAGAGATCAACAAGATCACTATTAAATATAAGTTTACCATTCCCATCATTGATGAATTTTTAGAAGAACTGCATGGATCAATCTAATTCACAAAGTTGGATCTTTGTTTAGGGTATCATTAGATTAGAATGAATAAACAAGATATCCCAAAAACAACTTTCCGAACCCATGAAGGCAATTATGAATTTTTGGTCATGCCTTTTGGCCTTAAGAATGAAACTTCCACATTCCAAGGGTTGATGAATTTCATTTTCAAGCGCTTCCTTCGAAAATTTTTGTTAGTATTTTTTGATGATATACTAATCTATAGAAAGTATTGGGAAGATCATGTTCAACATGTTGACAAGGTGATACAACTAATAAATGAGCAACAACTATATTCCAAACCATCCAAATGTTTCTTTGGGGTGAAGGAGGTAGAGTATTTGGGTCATATTGTATCTCATGAAGGTGTCAAGGTAAACCCTAACAATATTAAGTCCATGATGGACTGGTTGATTCCCAAAACATTGAATAATCTTAAAGGATATTTGGGTTTGATAGGTTACTACCACAAATTTGTGTGGAACTATGGAAGAATAGAAGCACCTTTAATGACATTAACCAAGAAGGATGTATTTTCATGGACTCTAGAAGAAACTCGAGATTTTGAACAACTTAAAGAGGCGATGTGCAAAGATCATGTCTTGACCACACTAGACTTAATAAAAACTTTTATTGTGGAATGTGACAGCTTGGGAAATGGAATTGGTGTTGTTCTAATGCAAGAAGGAAGGCCCATTTCTTTTGAAAGTCAGACACTCAAGGGAAAGGACTTACACAAACCCATTTATCAGAAGGAAATGATTGAAATACTACATGCATTGAAGCAATGGTGCCCTTACCTAATAGGTAGGCACTTCAAGGTCAAAGAAGATCATGATAGTATTAAATACTTCTTGGAACAAAGACTATCTTCAAAAGAAAAACAAAAATGGGTGACCAAGATGTTGGGTTATGATTTTGAAATCATCTACAAAAAAAGGAAGAGAAATGTTGTGGCATATTCACTCTCAAGAAAGGATGAAGATGTTGAGTCCATTATCTATGATTTCTCAATAATCCAACCCGATTGGATAATAGAAGGGAGGGATGAATGGAAGAATGTTGAAAACGTGTGGACCCTCGTTCAAAGTTTGCAACAGAATTCCAGTGCATCATATACATTTACATGGAAAAATGATTCACTATGGTGCACATATCACTTATATTTATGTAAGAACTCCCAACTCAAACAAAATTTGGTCTTGGAATTGTACACCTCTCTGGTAGGAGGGCACTCGAGATTTTTGAAAATCTATTGTGGGGTCAAGAAGGAATTTTTTGGGGATGGTCATAAAGCTGATGTTCAAAGGTTTGTGGCAGAATGTTTGGTTTTCCAACAAAATAAGGCGGAAACAATTAAGACCCCAGGTCTTTTACAACCACTATCCATCCCGTGTCAACATTGGGAGGAGGTTTCCATGGATTCCATCATAGTGTTACTGAAGTCTAAAGGAAATAGTGTCATCATGGTGATTTTCGATACACTAACCAAGTATGCATAGTTTTTTGCACTCTCACATCCTTTGAAATCCATTTTTTTGCCACCACATTCATGGAGATAGTTCGAAAGATACATGGAAGCCCAAAGATTATTGTAAGTGACAGAGATCCCATCTTTACTAGATATTTTTGGATAGAATTATTTTCTTGTTTGGGTACTCAATTGGCTCATATCTCATCTTATCATCCTCAATATGATCGACAAACTGATATAGTTTCACATATGTCTGGAAGGATACCTTCGTTGCTTTGTCTATGATAAAAGAACACAATGGTTTGAAAGTGGTTACCCTTGGAAGAATGGTGGTATAACACTTCCTTTCATACTACAACAAAAATGACACAATTTATGGCACTCTATGGATATCACCCAACTTCAATCACTTCTTCTCTCAAAGTAAAATCTAAGGTTCTCCAACAACAACAAGTTCTCCAACTCTTAAAGGACAACCTGACCATGGCACATAATCGCATGAAACAACAAGAAAATCAACATCGTAGTGAAATAAGTTTTGAAGTATGGGATTGGTTATTTTAAATACTATAACAATACAAACAAATGCCCCTCAAGCAAGATAATAAGGATAATAAATTCTCATCAAAGTACTATGGCCCTTATAACGGGTTGCAAAAGATTGGTACTATGGCATACAAATTGGAGTTGCCTACATCTTTGTGGGTACACCCATTTATCCATATTTCATGCTTAAATAAGGTTATATGTGACAATATCCCAGTTCAAACTGTATTTCTAGAACTTGACGAGGAAGGGAAAATAATATTGGATCATGAAGCTATCACAGACACAAGAATTCGCCAGTTGATGAATAGATGCATTTCAGAGTATCTCATTAAGTGGAGGAAACTACCTGCTAAAGATTCCACTTGAGAAGACAAGTATTTTATACATAAGAATCCAGAATTACTCAAGTATTGTGGACACAACTTTTCTTAAGGGTAGAGGCATGTTAAGACCTAAATAGTGGTACATTACTCCTTAATTGGCGCATATTACATTAGTATTGTTAGTTTATTTATGTCAGCTTTGGTCCATTAGTTGTAATTGTACCTCCTAGTATCCTATATATACTAAGGAGACTTTTTCATTTAGAATCATCTTGTATTGTAAATTTATGTGGTGTATAAGGAGGTTTCCCCCTCGAAGAGGATTATTAGCTGGAATTATCTCTTTTTCAAGGCATTGAGTATTTATTTTGAGGTTTTTTATGTTATTTTTATATTTGGTTCTTAACAACTACCATAAATTATGAGCCCAAGTTGGTCGGCGAGGAAGTCGACTTGGTAGAGGGTAAACTCTATAAGGACTCCATGGTCAAAGAAATGGAGTCCTTGCACAATAATGAGACATGGGATTTATTCAAGTTACCTGGTGGAATAAATTTTGTCGGTAACAAATGGGTATTCAAGAAAAAAAATGAATGTCAGAGGACAAGTCGAGAATTTCAAAGTTCGACTGGTAGCGAAAGGTTATTCCCAAGTCAAGGGAGTCGACTTTGGTGAAATATTTTCCTCTGTTGAAAAGTTAACTTCCATTAGAGTACTCATGTCTCTGAATGCAACATTTGATCTAGAAATAGAAAAAATGGATGTGAAGACAATGTTCCTACATGGGGACATAGAAGAAGAAATATACATGAAACAGGTTGAAGGATTTGTAGTAAATGGAAAGCAAGAGTTGGTGTGAAAATTGAAAAATATCCATTTACGGTCTAAACCAATCGCCAAGGATGTGGTACTAGAAGTTAGACACATACATCCTTTGTTTGGGATTTGTGAAAAGAAAAGTTGATCACTGCATATATGACAAGGAAGAAGGTGGGCGGTTCATATATGTAGCTTTGTATGTCAATGACATGTTGTTGATTGGAAACAACATGGATGCAATAAAGGAGGTGAAGAAGTAGCTATCCTACAAGTTATACATGAAGGATCTTAGTGCAGCGAAATTCATTCCACGAATGGATATTAAGAGAGATCGAGCCACTAGAAAGATCTGATTGAATAAGACTAAGTATATTGAAATAGTTCTCAAATGGTTCAACATGCAGGATTGGAAATCATTGAAGGTTCCAATTCCTGTCGGAGCAAGGCTAATTGTTGAACAATGTCTAGAGAAATAGGAAGAAATAGAGTACATGGAACAATGTGTTACCTATGCAAATTTTTTTGGTAGTCTAATGTATGTGATGGTATGCACTCGAATAGACATTTCCCAAGTAGTGGGAGTGTTGAGAGGGTACATGTCAACACATGGAAAGGAGAAATGGATAGCTATCGAGAGAGTATTCAGGTATTTGTGTGGCATGAAATACTATGTTATATGTTACCAAGGAAAACCTGGAGGTGATAGTGGTAAAGTAAATGTACTTGTCTTTGTCAATGCCGACTAGGATGGAGATCTGGATTGATGGAAGTTGACCAGTGGATATGTCTTCAAGATGTTCAATGTAGAAATAATCAATAGAATCTGAATACATGGCTTCCACTCATGGAAGCAAAGAATCAATATGGTTTCAAAGGCTATGTTCAGAAATTAAGTTTGAAAAGAGAGTTATGAAGTTAAGTTGCGATAGTCAAAGTGTAATATTTCTTGCAAAGAGCCCTGCTTGTCATTCAAAGACTAAGGACATTGATGTACAATACCATTTTAGAAGAGATATGGTGGAATGTAACAAGGTGCTATTGAAGAAAGTAGACACTTTGGAAAACATAGCATACTTGTTTACCAAGTCTATGAGTATTGTGAAGTTCTCTTGGTGTAGAGAGAAAATGGGCATTGTTTCCCTGGATCTGTGAATGAAAGTTCAGAAATCTCTTGGTTCAAACAAATAAGACAAAAAGTGGGAGAATGTTGTTTTTTTAATTTCTTTGCAGTGAAATTCTATTCGAGGTGGATTGATTGATGATCAAAGTCAAGGTGGATCGAAAATAGGTCAAGAGTTGAGGTAGATCAACAGTAATTCGAAGGTTGAGGTTTGTCGACTAGGTAAATTTGAAGTTCAAGGTCGAGGTGGTTTGACAGGGTAAAGGAATCAACGACAATTCAAATAAGTCAACCAACAAGGGGTGGACGAGTGGGCATGTGGCGATCAACTGAAGAATAAATGAAGGCCGACTAGTAATATGACGTGGAGTCGTCTATAACATAATCCCAATATTTGCGAGATTTGTAGCCAATCATTTGCATGGATTTGTAATTATTTTTTGGATCCAAGTATTTAGGGTTTTGCATGTTGTAAAGCCTATAAAGAGGCATGTTGTAAGGCCATAAAGGATAATGATAATGAATGAATAGTAGTATAACTAGTCTTTAGAGAAGTATTTAGATGTAGGTTGTTGGTCATGCAGATGTAAACCATATTGGCTACAAGGTTGTTCTTGTGCAGGAAAGAGGGTATGATGTCAATTGTTTCTTAGGTGTGGAACATTATGTTGACGGGAGAAATTGACCGCTCGTCAACTGGAGGGGTGGATCTGGTCCGGGGTTATCTAAATAACCCAAGCCATTTGGGATGACCCACTCTGACGGGTTTAGCGGCTGCGTTGGCCGATCTAATTCCTAGGAAAACAAAAGAAAAACTAAGCTAAAGAAACTAATCTAAGTGAAAAAATTAACTACAACAAACTATACACAAATCGAAAACTATATATACAGTTTACTAACTAATATCATAAAACAATAACTCTACTTATTTAAATGTTCAGTTATCAACAAGATTAAACCTCAATTATATATGCACAATATTTACAAATTACAGATTTTAAATTGAAAACCTACAAAAATCATTTGTGAATTGTCCTATGACAGCAAAGCTATTATTCTTGGATTTTCATAATTTTTATGAGACAGAAATAAAATGACAACTATCTAAGCATAAAAATAACATAACAATCCTAACTGTAAATCTGAACTAAAGAGATGAACAGTGAGAGGATTTCATATTACAAGAAATTTATATATTAACTAAACTAATTAAATAACACTAATAGACTAACCTTTAGTAACGCTTTCCAATTTGTCACGTGCACAGTATCTGATTCAGCTGTTTGATGGGGGAAACCTGCACTCGATTTTCCACAAGATTCTCGTAAACAAGAAGCAACAACTCTCTTTGAATACGAATGATAGAACAAACAAGACATAAAAAAAAAACAATTTTATGATTTACAGATCATCACATTTAGATAAATCCCAGTGCGAATATTTGTACATAACCGTTCATTTAATGAAGAAGATAAACCTTCTATTTATTAAATTCAAACATATTAATTGTTGTGCATAAAATGAGATACATCAGATATGGACAAAATTCAAATCATAACGCATCAATCTGTAACAAATCTTGATATCTAAAGTAGTCATTAATTTGATAACAAATTAAAATGCACAAAACTTGAACGAAAGTATGATAAATTGAAAGCTAAAGTTGTCACAAAGCATCCAATTCCATTCAAGTCTGTATAATCATAAGTCCATAGTCTTTGTTCTCTCAACAGTGATGGGTTGTTTACAAAAAATAATGAGTATATAAAGGCCACAGGGTAAAACATCCTTGTGGGAATTATCAAACTGTTTGCAAAAAATATGGGTACAATCTCCCAAATCTCTATTTATGCCTAAGACTAACAACTTAAAACAAAACTATATAACAAAAAACATGTTCTAAACTGCCACAACATGTCCAATTTCCCATTGAAATTCATGTGTTCCTGTAGGTGGACAAGAATAAACAATTTTAGACAATGTTTTAATTGTAAAATTAACAAAAATTCAAATTTTATGACTAGCTAACATAATCTCATGATTCTGTAGATGGTCATATTTACAAACAAAATCGTTTTAAATCAATCCAAATGATAACAAGAATATATGTGGTTAACCAAACAAAACATTTATTACCAATTCAAAACAAGGCATATCATTCAAGCTTAAACAAATCAAATCTTTTATGCCAATTCAGAATAAACGAAATCGTATTGAATCAATTAATCGAAACAGACTATATTTTATTTATCAAACCAATCTTTGCAAACAGAATCGACTATGCTAAAAACAAACTGAATCATTTTTGAATCTATAAAACATAACTATATGAAACTAACTCAGAGTCAACACAACTGTTTATACTAATTCAAGAACAACAAAATCGTATTAAATCGATTTAATCAAAACAGAGCTATATTCGATCTAGCAAACAAATCTTTTGTATTGATTTAAGAAAGACAAAATCATGCTAAAATTTAAACAAAATCATACCAGCCATTGTAAAATCAAATCAAATCATGATGGCTCTAGCCACTTACACGTTTTTGTCTTTTAAAAAATCACAAGCCCTGTAGATGTAAAACTTGTTGGCAGACTGGTTGAATATCCTTTGAATTGATCAAGGGTTCAAGAGGGGGCGAGAATGTAGGAGGGGGATTGACAGGACAAGTGAGAAGGGTTCTGAGGCACAGGCTTGGAGAAATAATAAACATTTCAGCAAATACAAACAGACCAAAAGGCACCTTTCAACCACAGAGAAGATCTCAGATTTGACCTCTAAAACACGAGCTATAACTCTGTAATAACCCAATTTCTAAGGAAACCTCCCAGAATGAAGGTAAATGGGATAATTTCGGTTCTGGGTTTTCAAGGGTTTGATCTGATTCAAAACCGTTTGCCCAGAATCGCCCACGCAAAAACGTGTCTCTGGGAGGCAATTACGGGGGCAGTCTTCTCTGGCACTATCAAACAGTAACAGACTCTGAACACCATGGGGTTAAATTCTCCCTACATGAGTCATAGGGGAAAGCACACTGTCAACAGGGTGAACGATGAGGGGGTTTGACAGGGTAAGCACAGGAACAATTCCTACAGTTTTCTCGAAACAAGCAGAGGTAGCACGAGATGCAAGGAAAACGTTAATGCCTATGCATGCGAGGGTGGAGGAATTGAGACTATGAAACAATCATATCGGCTGTACAATGATCGACGCCTAAGTAATAGTTTCATTCAAATCATAATCCAAAGCATTGTAAACCAAAATTCAAATGGATTATCACATAATCACAAAGCCAAAACTCGATCAGAATGTTTAAATCCAATAACATTTGTATGAATTGAAAGAAACCACTATATCGAACATTGCACCAAGGATTTAATCACAAAGTTAATGCATTCTATGAAACCATTGCACCAAGGATTTAATCAAAAACACCAAAAATCATTGCATGATGAACTTATAAATTGAAACCATATTAACAAAAATGCAAAGTGAATAAAGTTTTGGTCTTTTGCCAATTGTATGACCATTATTGAGCTAGAGGTGAAATGACCACATGAACAAGAGTATTCATAATAATCCAGTGACGATTTTAATTCCATCGACATGACTTCCAACTCAATGTTTTCACGCTTGCAGTCATGAAAATGAAAATGAAAAGCAGGTGTGAAAATGCGCAAGATAATCATGTCGTTTTATTTAAAAGATTGCAATGAGTATTAAGGGTTCAAAAACCCTTGTGTAGGCAGCTTATAAGAAAAAGATAAAAATGTGAAATGGCTGCCAACAATGGAAACACATTGGTAGAAGCAGTTATCTCTGCGAAAAGAACAAATCCAGATTAGGATATGAGAATAATTCTAACTCAAAAACAACCAGAAAATTGTTTAAACATCATCATTAATCAAAAAATTCCAGCTGTGCTTAAAAGATGAAAACTAATAACAATCTTAAGACAGGTGAGTCATGATATTAAAGATAAATCTCCAATACTATTGACAGAGCCACTGCTTCCAGCAGACGTCCATAGCCTCAACAAGGTTTCCATTTAATCCACTCTGATATCCATATCCTGCTAAGAAGTTCCAGATCAGAATAAAGGACATTTTAAGGTCAAGAGGTTTCATATTTGCAAATTTTTATATACCCGACATTGCTTCGCTACCAGCGGGCCTGTTCAGTACCCTAACAAAGTTGTCTTGGTGCCATGCATGCATTTACCGACTGCTAGCAGACCTATTCAGTATCCCGGTGGTTTTACAAGCACTTCCCACAACTCTTTTATGATTTATTTAATTTTTAAAGATATATAATTGAGCGGGGTGATGCTGAAAATTATAATATTTTAGACATATTTTTTCAGACCTTGAAATAATTTTTTTTTTTTTTTTAAATTGTCCTTCATTAAGATTTAGAGATGGTTTGTTTACAAAACTGACCTTCTAAGGAAAGGAGACATATTTTGAGTCATTCCCTTAAGGAATAGGGACATCGTAAGAAGAAAAGATGATCATGACAAGCTTCGCTTATAGATTGAAATCAATAAACTTCTTTCAAACAACAGTCTTTCCTTAACATGGATGTAAATTTCAGAAGCATATCACAATTGATGTTTAGACAACTTTTCAGCAGTCATTTCAGAGGAAACATTTTCGGTTTTCTTTGTCTGAACAGTTCATAATGCAAGTATGTGTATTTCAAAAAGAAAGACTGATAAGCATAAATGGAAACAAAACACACCAACGAAGAAAGATTTGAAAGCAAAGAAATCCAATAAAAAAAAATATGTACAGAACGTGCATCTAAAAACCTCATGCCACAAAATCCCTTGGGAGACTCAAAAGTAGGAAAATCCTGTTTGATGGGAAAGAAGCCTTAATCATGGTACCTTGGGTCAGGGTTGATTCAGATTTATTTATCTCTTTACTTTCCATTTAAGATTTTCATGACGATACTGCATTTTTGAAAATAAATGTTCAACTAAGAGTAAAGAGAAAAGGATCAAGGGGACTTCCTTGACAACAACCGTATTATGGTTCTCATGGTGCGTCCACTTGCATTCATGACTGCATTATTACAAAGAGAACTAGTGAGAAATAAAACTGAAAGAAAAACCTATTCCTAAACCTACCCTAACTATTAAACAAATCAGGATACTACGTGAAGTCATGTTTCCAATGTAGCCATCGGAATAACTCTAATCCTGTAATGGAAATAAGATCAAGCATTACTAATAAGAATGGTAATATATCAACAAATGACATAAACATATCAGACTTACCTTCATAATCATCATCTAAAAAAAAAGTAAGCATGATCTTACCATTTCCTTGGATATTCTTGTTGTATGAATCCTCCAGCCATTGCGAAATCTTGTCATGATAAGGGTCATATTGGCATGAGCGAGTGTAAGTAGGTTTGAAAAACTTGTCAGGATTACGAGGAAATGGAATAACCATCAGCCAAGGATGAAATGTCCCATCCTCCTGACAGTTCTCTAAGTGTTCATTAATTTCTTCACATGGAGGATCTAAAAGAAACATGTCACACCTTCTTCCAAAATACTTAGGTGGAAACAAAGAAAGCACAACCTTGTCTTTATTATGAAATTTCTTTATATATGAATATTCAAGCCATCCTAAGATCCTGTCACAAAAATGAGGATGCAAACCATGACTTCGATGAAATGAATATATCAATGGGAAACTCATCATAGGAGGATTCGTGCAATCAATTGGATCATTGGTTTGAATGTTTCCTTCGATGAGATTGATCATTTCAAAGTGTGAAGTATAAACATTAAGATTTGAGCTAATTAAAGAACAAATATGCAACTTAGAATGTTTGATCTCCATAAAATATAATGCATTGTCTTTTTCAACAATAAACTGTGTAAAGTCATCTCGCAACATGTCCTTTTCCCATGTGAGTGATGAAAGTGAACAAGCGTTAAATCCGGTTTTATCAATGTTATGCTCGGAATTAATTTCACCAAAATTTAGCATATCGAAAG
>JZKD02S2269615.1:30382-42344 GCA_000966675.3 Picea glauca | reverse complement strand
GATTTTTGTCGCTTAAGTGTTCTTCAATGACTGATTTTAAATGTTGATTAGAGCATGAGTTACAAGAATGAGGGTATTCACCTTGAGCCAGAAACGAATCATCTTCCATACTAGTGTTAGACTGAAAATACAATGATTCAAAGGAAAAACCAATTTGGTTGTCAATAAGAACCTAATCAATAGATTCTACCTCCCTGGCTTGTTCAACATTATCGAAAGAATTTTTCTCTTCTTGCGAAGAAGATTGTTCTAGCAGTTGAGTGATAGGATTTGCAATTGGTTCTTCATTCGTGATTGAACATGACTGGATGGAAGGGATGGAAGCATCATAGAAGAGATTTAATGCCAATGACATGTCATTGAGATTAAATTTACAAAGGATATGATAGAATCTTGTCAAAAAGTCTTCTAAAGATGAATCATCGTTGATTAGCGAAGTATGAAATTCTTCACATAATTGATCAAAATCATAAATTTCAAAAGCATCTAGAAACTCATCTACAAATTGAAACCAATAAAAAATGGACATGCTGGAAAGGATTCAAACCAATGTTTAATCCGCCCTCTAAAAGTAAAGGCGAACAGTTTGCATAAAACTCCTAAATATGAGATGTCATGTTTGATGCATTTGCACCAAAACTTGTTAAGGTGGTCTTTAGCAGATATATTTCCTTCACCGTCAAAGGTGAGTTTTGACAAGCGAGAGACTGTCTCGTTGGGAACATTGGGTAATGATAATTTGAAATCATGTTCCAACACAGTGATTTGGGGAGCCATGGGGGAATTGAATATATTTAAAATAAAGGCTCCTACAAGGCCAACTTGTCAGTCGGCTCTCCTTCTAGCACCATTTGTTGATGGGCGAAATTGACCGCTCGTCAACTGGAGGGGTGGATCCGGTCCGGGGTTGTCTAAATAACCCAAGCCGTTTGGGATAACCCACTCTGATGGGTTTAGCGGCTCCATTGGCCGATCTAAGTCCTAGGAAAACAAAAGAAAATCTAAGCTAAAGAAACTAATCTAAGTGAAAAAAATAACTACAGCAAACTATATACAAATCGAAAACTATATATACAGTTTACTAACTAATATCATAAAACAATAAATTTGCTTATTTAAATGTTCAGTTATCAACACGATTAAACCTCAATTATATATGCACAGTATTTACAAATTATAGATTTTAAATTGAAAACCTGCAAAAATCATTTGTGAACTGTCCTATGATAGCAAAGCTATTATTTTTGGATTTTCAGAATTTTTATGAGACAGAAATAAAATGATAGCTATCTAAGCATAACAATAACATAACAATCCTAACTGTAAATCTGAACTATAGAGATGAACAGTGAGAGGATTTCATATTACAATAAATTTATATATTAACTAAACTAATTAAATAACACTAACAGACTAACCTGTAGTAACACTTTCCAATTTGTCCCGTGCACAGTATCTGATTCAACTGTTCGATGGGGGAAACACGCACTCGATTTTCCACAAGCTTCTCGTAAACAAGAAGCAACAACTCTCTTTGAATACGAATGATATAACAAACAAGACATAAAACAACAACAATTTTATGATTTATAGATCATCACATTTAGATAAATCCCAGTGTGAAGATTTGTACATAACCGTTCATTTAATGAAGAAGATAAGCCTTCTATTTATTAAATTCAAACATAGTAATTGATGTGCGTAAAATGAGATACATCAGATATGGACAAAATTCAAATCATAATGCATCAATCTGTAACAAATCTTGATATCTAAAGTAGTCAATAATTTGATAACAAATTAAAATGTACAAAACTTGAACGAAAGTATGATAAATTGAAAGCTAAAGCTGTTACAAAGCATCCACTTCCATTCGAGTCTGTATAATCATAAGTCCATAGTCTTTGTTCTCTCAACAGTGATGGGTTGTTTACAAAAAATAATGAGTATATAAAGGCCACAGGGTAAAACATCCCTGTGGGAATTATCAAACTGTTTGCAAAAAATATGGGAACAATCTCCCAAATATCTATTTCTGCCTAAGACTAACAACTTAAAACAAAACTATATAACAAAAAGCATGTTCTAAAATGCCACAACATGTCCAATTTCCCATTGAAATTCATGTGTACCTGTAGGTGGACAAGAATAAACCATTTTAGACAATGTTTTAATTGTAAAATTAACAAAAATCCAAATTTTATGACTACCTAACAGAATCTCATGATTCTGTAGCTGGTCATATTTACAAAAAAAAATGTTTTAAATCAATCCAAATGATAACAAGAATATATGCGGTCAACCAAACAAAACATTTATTACCAATTCAAAACAAGGCATATCATTCAAGCTTAAACAAATCAAATCTTTTATGCCAATTCAAGATAAACGAAATCATATTGAATCAATTAATCGAAACATACTGTATTCTATTTATCAAACCAATCTTTAGAAATAGAATTGACTATGCTAAAAACAAACTGAATTGTTTTTGAATCTATAAACAACACTATATGAAACTAACTCAGAGCCAACACAACCGTTTATACTAATTCAAGAACAACAAAATCGTATTAAATCGATTTAATCAAAACAGAGCTATATTCGATCTAGAAAACAAATATTTTGTACTGATTTAAGAAAGACAAAATCATGCTAAAATTTAAACAAAATCATACCAGCGAGTGTAAAATCAAATCAAATCATGTAGGCTGTAGCTGCTTACACGTTTTTTTCTTTTAAAAAATCACAAGCCCTGTAGATGTAAAACTTGTTGGCAAGCTGGTTTAATATCTTTTGAATTGATCAAGGGTTCAACAAGGGGCGAGAGTTTAGGAGGGGGATTGGAAGGACACGTGAGAAGGATTCTGAGGCACAGGCCTGGAGAAATAATAAATGTTTCAGCAAATACAAACAAACCAAAACGCACCTTTCAGCCACGGAGAAGATCTCAGATTTGACCTCTAAAACACGAGCTATAACTCTATAATAACCCAATTTCTGAGGAAACCTCTCGAGTTGAAGGTAAAGGGGCTAATTTCGGTTTTGGGTTTTCAAGGGTTTGATCTGTTTCAAAACTGTTTGCCCATAATCGCCCACCCAAAAATGTGTCTCTGGGAGGCAATTACGGGGCTAGTCTTATCTGGCATTATCAAATAGTAACAGACCTGAACACCATGGGGTTAAATTCGCCCTACAGGAGTCATAGGAGAAAGAACACAGTCAACAGGGTGAATGGTGAGGGGGTTTGACAGGGTAAGCACAGGAACAATTCCCACAATTTTCTCAAAACAAGCAGAGGTATCCCGAGATGCAAGGCAAACGTTAATTCCTATGCGTGCGAGGGTGGAGGAATTGAGACTATGAAACAATCATATTAGTTGTACAATGAACGGTTCCTAAGTAATAGTTTCATTCAAATCATAATCCAAAGCATTGTAAACCAAAAGTCAAATGGATTATCACATAATCACATAGCCAAAACTCGATCCAAATGTTTAAATCCAATAGCATTTGTATGAATTGAAAGAAACCACTATATCGAACATTGCACCAAGGATTTAATCACAAAGTTAATGCGTTCTATGAAACAATTGCACCAAGGATTTAATCAAAAACACCAAAAATCATTGCATGGCGAACTTATAAATTGAAACCATATTAACAAAAATGCAAAGTGAATAAAGTTTTGGTGTTTTGCCAATTGTATGAGCATTATTGAGCTAGAGGTGAAATGACCACATGAACAAGAGTATTTGTAATAATCCAGTGATGATTTTAATGCCATCGACATGACTTCCAGCTCAAGGTTTTCAAGCTTGCAGTCATGAAAATGAAAACGAAAAGCAGGTGTGCAAATGCAGAAGATAATCATGTCATTTTATTTAAAAGATTGCGATGAGTATTAAGGGTTCAAAAACCCTTGTGTAGGTAGCTTATAAGAAAAAGATAAAAATACGAAATGGCTGCCAACATATTGTTAGACATGAAACATTTTATTTATATTGAATAAGACAACAAGAGAGCATAAAACTCAAGGAATGTTGGTTTTCCCAGTTTGGGTTTCCAGGGTAAAATATCTGTGTACTGTGTGATTTCTCTATCATTTATGTTCTTGATTAAATTATTCTTCTCTTATTCTAGGTTTAGTGTGGAATTGTATCTTATTTAATGACAAGGACATGCAATAAATATCTACCATAATGGTGAAGTAGTGGAGCCATGCAATAATAAATGCAAATTGACCAAAAGATCTTGACAGGCAGCAAAATCAAATGGATAATTCACTGAATATATAGAGTTAATGGAGCATTAAGGAATGTAATGAATGCAAAAAAATAGTGGAGAATATGAAAACTTTATGTGTAAAGGAAAAATAATAGAGGGTGATGAATTATGAAGACGTCGAGAGAGTTGGTTAAGGTTATGACCAAGAACACATCCTTGGAGATGGAATTCAGCAAAGTCAAGAAGAAGCGCAATGAGGTTGGGAAAAAGGTTGAAATAATGTAGCAAGCATTGAAGAAAGAATACCAAGAAGTCCTATAGGCTTAGATAGAGAAGGAGGACCTAGTCGAAGAACAAGTGATTAATATTAGCGAAGCTATTCAAGGCTTCCACACACAAATAGTCGACCTAGAAGTGTGCATGACATCAAGCACTCCACCTAAAGAAAGGGAGACAAAGGAGAAGTCAATGACAGTAACAATGAAGAAAATAAAGACTATAGAAGTAGAATGTGCTTAGATGTATACAAAAACCATGTGTTTATGGACACAACTAAGTGAATAGAAGGACTAACGAGAAATCCAATAGAATATTCAGGATGCATAGGAAAAGGTGCAAAAGTTCAAAGCAATGATGGGAACATTACAACCAACAGAGGTGGTAATACCAATGAATGAGAACATAAATCTATATTAAAAAATGCATCAACTAAGGTAAAAACAACATTCTTGTGCATAACCAATATGAGTACTAGAGGATGAAGCATATAAAGTGACAATAGTCTTAGCAACAACTCGAGGTATAATAAAATAGGAAGATGATGAAAGTGTCGAGAAGATGTAGGCTCAAGTCACTACAAAAAAAATTGACCAAATTTTACATAAGGAAATATAGGTAAAGTAAAAGGATATGATAGAAAAAAATACCTTCAAAATATTCATGGCACACTGGAAGAAAGAATGAGTGGTTCAAGGTAAGCCATAAGTGAGTGTTGGGGGCCTGTTGGATAGGAATTTTGGTTAAGTTTTTGGATCTGCGACAGAATAAGTCAAATAAGAAAAGGTATTTATAAGATGTACTAGAGAATGTCAAGGGAATGGGATTGAAGGAGTCAAAGAACGTGAAAGGAGGAAACACGACGGAGCAGTGAAAAAAGGCGGAAAGTAGTTAGGATTTTGGGAAACATTTTCCACATTATAACACACTTAGATCTATATTGATGTATAAATATGTAATGGGTTTTTGATAGAAGGGGTTCAAATTATGAGAGTTTATGGTGCATTTTGCATTAGTTGAGTTTTTGGCTAAGTGTTTAGGTGTTATGACTGAGGAGTGAATCTCGTACTGTAGCACAACAATTAGGTAGGTTTGGGTAATCTTACTATTGCATATTTTGTAGTAGAATATGCATCTGTAAGAATATTACCAATGAATAATAAAATAATCCATTCATTGTGGATGTAGACCAAGTTTGGTGAACCACATTAAACCCTTGTGTCATGATGTGTTGTGTTTACATGTTATAATGTTTATTGTTATCGTGAAATGTTGATAAATGTCGAAGTATGTTGAATTTGTTATTCATATATGATGTTATGATGTCATGCACTAAAGTAACTTCTAAATGAATGAATGTAATGTGGGAGAATGTCGTGCATAGAATATATTAAGTGTTAAGTAATTATTAATTAATGGAAATTGTGCAACGGAGTAGGTGGTTAGTAATAACATATTGAATTCCTCACTTACCCTCATCACTGTAGAACCTTGGTTCCCACAACCCCTCTCTATGCCTTGGGTGAGACTTCACTTGTTGGTAGTATGAATTCTATTACACCAAAACCTGCAGGTGATTGGTAAACTCACCACTGCCAAATTTCAAGGATCCATGAGAGGCGATTAGTCTCTTGTCATGATACACGTGGGGAGCACTGACTTCTTGCAACTTCATGCAACAATCTCCACATCAGCACGATCCAAGTGTGTATCTAACTCGTTACCTCTAGCTATGACACCACTTGTTGATAGTATGATTGTCATTACACCAAAACCTGCAGGTGATTGGTAAACTCACCACCGCCAGATTTCAAGGATCCACGAGAGATGATTAGTCCCTTGTCATGATACATACGGGGAGCACTGACTACTTGCAATTTCATGCAACATCACTTTCTTATATATGTTGATGGAAGGGACAATTTGTAAGGGTTTTGTTGATATGTTGATGATTAACCCCAGTTCTTCCCACTGTGTGCCAACAATCTTCTTTCATTACTTCTTGGTCTATAACAAAACTTTGGTGGCACATGTGGATCAAGTATTATAACTCCTATGTAATCAACAAATGTGCGTTAATAATTCTAAATTTTCTTTTCTTTCTTCAAAACTCAAGTATTTGGGACACATGGTTAGAGAGGAAGGTGTGCATGTTGATCCTAATAGAATTGAGGTGATTAAGGATTTGCCTTGTCTTAGGACATTCAAAATTTTGTGTGGATTTCTTATCCTCACAGGCTATTACCAGAATTTTGTCCAAAACTATGATAAAAATTCTACTCTTCTCACTACCCTACTAAAAAAGAATACAATTAGTTGGAATGAGGAATATGAATAGGATTTTCAAGATTTAAAATATGTTATGTGTACCACACTAGTCCTTGCCCTTCCTAGTTTTCATAATTTTTTTTTTTTGGAACGTGTTACCTTGGGAAAATGAATTAGTGTTGTGTTAATATAAGAGGGACACCCATTGACCTTCACTAGTATGTAATTATGTGATAGAAACTTGGGGAAATCCTCCTCTCCAAAGGAAATGTTGGTTATTCTTCAAGGAACTAATATGTCACATCCTTTCTTGATGGGGTGTCATTTCTAGATTCAAACATACCATCATATCTTGAAATATTTCCTAGATCATAGGTTTTCATCCCTAGAAAAGAAAAAGTGGGTCAGAAAAATATTAGGCTATGACTATGAGATTATCTATAATAAGGGAAAGGAAAATGCGGTGGTTGATTCTCTCTCTAGGAAGTATGATGACAAGGGGTCCTTATTTCCTTATATTTCCCAGTGCTCAATTGGATACATTTGGTACTTCAATAATGATCAATTAATGACAAGATCATGCACACAATCCACCATCTACAGGTCAAATCACAAGCACACCTAGGTTACACATGGTAGGATGATGATATTGTTTTTATAAAGGATGCATTTTTTTGGTTTGAGATTCCTCATTTAAATCCCTATTGTTATCTGCATTACACGCCTCTCCCACAGCAAGTCATTTTGGGTTTAAAAAAAAATATGATAGGATTAACCATTCATTCTTTTGGGAAGGCACAAACAAGGATATTTACACCTTTGTGGAATAATTTGAAGTTTTCCAAGGACACAATGGGGAAACAGTGAATCATCCAATATCCTTACAACCCTCACCATTACTACCACTATGTAGGATGACATTTCTATGTATTTGACTATGGGGTTATCAAAATCAAGAAAAAAAATCAATAATAATATTAGTTGTTGATCACCTTTCCAAACATACTCAGTTTTGTGCCCTAGACCACCCATTCAAGACCTACATAGTAGCACATGTTCATAGAAAATGGTTTTAAAGGGAATGTCTAAATCCATTATGATTAATCATGATCCCACCTTAACCAATAATTTTTGGTAGGATTTGTTTCAATTTCAAGGTACCCAATTAAATCTCAACACAAAATATCACCCCCAAACTGATGGCCATATGAAAGTAGTCAACAAATGTTTAGAAACTTATTTAAATTGTTTTTATCCATAATGGAAACCCCAATGGATCCAAGGAAGTCTATGGAAAGCCACCCTTATCAATAATATTATACTTGTTTGGCCTCTATAAGGTTCAAAAGGTGGACAACACCCTGACAACTCATGCTAATATGCTTTTTACCCTCAAATATAATTTGATATTCGCTTAGAATTGCATGAATACATAACTTGATCAACATCTCTCTAAACAACATTTTGACAAATGTGATTAGGTTTTCTTACATCTCCAACCCTATTAAAAGAGTTCACTTAACTAGAAGAGCCACCATAAGTTAGATCTTGTGTTTTATGTACCCTATAATATCCTTAAATACATAGGTCTAGTGGATTTCAAATTGGCTCTTCCTAGAAACTCTAAACTCCACCTAGTCTTTCATGTGTCCTGCTCAAATAAAATGATTGGGTTTGATTGCATAGTTCAACTTCAACCTTCCAAAATTGGATGAGAAGGGTTGTATTTGGTGGCATCTTGAGGTCATTTTTGAAAAAT
Organism: Picea glauca; assembly: GCA_000966675.3. Taxonomy (NCBI): domain Eukaryota; kingdom Viridiplantae; phylum Streptophyta; class Pinopsida; order Pinales; family Pinaceae; genus Picea; species Picea glauca. The sequence continues at coordinate 33,814 of JZKD02S2269615.1, read as the reverse complement.
GTGAGAGTAATCTTTTCCAATGCACTATCCAAGAATTTTTTATCCAATGAAAGCATAAATATCCTAAAGATGTTATATGGGAACCGATAACGCTTCTCCACAAATTTCCTTATCTCTAGAATTGAGGACAAGGATACTTTGTAAAGGGAAGGGAAATGTTAGGGTCCCACCCTAACCTCCCTAGTTATTGGAATATATTTTTGTTTAATGTATTGAGGGGCATATTTATTAAATGAGGCACCACTAGGTATTATAGTGTGAAATCAATAAATGTAAGTGGTCTCATTAAAGAAAATCCACTAGTTAGTGGTTTAAGCCTCATTAATGGAGGTCCATTAGGTGGTTAAGGTTTTGGTCAATTAGAAACTATATATAATCGTATAAAATATGTAATTTTATATGAAGTGAATATTATCATATTTTTATAACTAATCATGTAGGAGGTATCCTCCTCGAAGAGGCAAGTGAACATTGCATCAAATTCCAAATATCAATAAATATTTTCTTACTGTTGTCATTTTCCAATTTTGGTTCCTTCCATTTCCTCTTTACAAATATATTTCCTTTTGTCTTCTTATGTTTATTTCCTATCCATAGTTGTATTCCATCTATTTTTCTATGGATATTGTGTTCTAGCTAACTAGGAACACCAAAAACACATTTTTCTAGACATCAACATCCATCTATAGTCCATTTCATATCTATCCTCCAGAACCCACTGATGCTCCTTCTGTTGGACATATTGTCATGGATATGTTTTCATTGATGTCAACAATCAATGTCATTATGATGTGATGATAATTTATCATAGATGAAATTGTCATTGATGTCAAACAATATGAAAACATCAAAGCTAAGAAGGAAAAGTGCATTGAAAGTATGCAAAGAATGAAAATGTCAGACAATATGTAGAGATCAAAGCTCAGGAGATGAATCTTATTAGATCACACAAGATCAGAGCATGCAAATATCCTTGGTTCAGTTGGAAACCAAGTATAAACCCAAAAATCACAGAAGAAATGATGACATGAGGCTCATAACAAATGATGCATAGAAGCCGTCCATTATCATTACGAGACAAACTAGGACCGTCGGATCTGGGAGTTACAAGAGAAGTATCGTTGGAGGATTGGTCAATGATCAAATCAAGTTGTGACCATCGGATATGAAAGCATCATATAAAGGACAAGTATTTATTGTGGAGAACGAAGGGAGAATTAAACAGCACATTAATTCCAATCCCGCAATTAGTCTAGACCATCGATCGTCATCTACCAAATAAATCTACAGTTGGCATCAGTTCCACTACCAACGAGAAATTTCCATTGTGTATCTCGACAATAGTTTTAAACGTCATGCTAGTTGGGACCCCACAATCATCTCTGATCATTGATCTACTCCAAGAGCATTCTCAACCATTGGATCAAGTTGAGTGGAAGGACAGGATAAGCAAGGAAAAAGGGATGAGATCCTGAATACCTGAATTCCCGATAGTCATTGGATTGAGTTAATATTTTTTGGGTTAAATAAGGACCATCAGATCTAAAGCAAGAGGTTCAAAATGTTTCTCAGCCATTAGATCAATATTTGATCTAGATTTAATTATTAGTTGTTTATCTCTAATAGAAAAGGGGAACCGTTAGATCAACAGTGGTCAACTTAGGCGCTGACAACTTTGGCAGAAAAAGGGTAGAGAATAAGTAAGATTACCCGAAGGACAAAGTCCCAAAGTGGACATGAATCATCCGATTCGAGGAACACTTCGAATAAAATACTGACCATTGGATTGAGTAAAGTGGAAGGACAGTGTAAGCCACAAATGTCTCAAAGAGGACATACGTCATTTGATCTGTGATACATTTTGGGAGTTAGGACAACCGTTAGATACAGGAGAAGAACATGTGCCACATCGGGAGATCTACATCAACAGACCACGTCAACAAGAATATGTGGCACAGTCAGATAATGACAAGTGTCAAGATGAAATCGACATTTCAAGTATGTTTAAATCATGAATTTGAGTGACACGTGGCAACCACTCGACCCGTTCCATATCAACAAGTGACATTAATAAGTTACGTAACTCTGGCAGTTTTGTACTTTGAGAGTTTCACCACCAGTAAATACCTGAAGTCTCAAATTTCAGAAATGAATGAGAACCGTTCATCATGCAAATAAAATCCAATTGTCTGATCTACCTCGGCAAAATGAACTCTGGAATTTTGAAGGAATGTGAAGGAGAAATCACCCGAAGTTTTGAAGGCCGAAGTCAACGTTAATCGTTGATCTAGTTCCCGATCTTTCCCAATCTATGATCAAGTATAGTGGAAGGATAGCGTAAGTGGAGGTGTTAACCGATAGCAAGCGGTCACCACCTCTTTATGACTCATTCGGTAGGTAATCACTTCAGAGGAATTGCTACTCCAGAATTCAGGATCTATGAATAGCCGAAGTTCTGAAGTAAATGAGAATCGTCCAGCTCATAGTGACATTAAAATGTGATCATCGATCTTGAAAAATGATCAAGAACTTATTTATCTTAGCTCTTGGTCACCACCTGCGGTCGTATGGAATAAAGAAACAAAGGGAAGAAGAAGAAGAAATTCTCAAATCAATAAGCCCGTGGTTTTGTGCATATGGTCATATGTAAATGGTTTGAAGGAAGTGCCTCTTAAAAAATTAATTTGACAGCGAGTTAACACTGGGATAATACAAAAAATTGATAAAAGATCAAAATATGATATGTTTGGGAACTGAGAACACATCAGAAGCATGAGTATGATATAATGAGTCGGTCCATGTCTGTGATCAACTCATGAAGACAAAAGAACCGACACATAGTCATGATTAAAAGAGAGTTAATTCATGATCATTGTGAATAAAGGATAAAAGGAAAAATGATATTAATTAAAGATTAATATTATCATTTTAAATGAAAAGGTACAATGGTTCAAATATAAAATATACAATGATTCAAATTCACACCATTTGGAAGACTATATAAACAAGAAGGAATGGTGAGAAGATGTGTAGTTGAATTTGTTGAAGTAAATATATTTATATATAATGGATTGAATGAATGTTCATTCTATCATGCTGGTGCCAGTTTACAAGATGAGTCTTGTATGAGGATTGGATTCCTCACATCTCAGTTGGACCCGAGATCAACAATTTGGGGCTTGTTATGAGGGTTGGATTCCTCATTTCTCAGTTGGATCTGAGAATTACAAGCTGGGTCTTGTAACAGAAATCAGGGTCTCTCATAATTGTTTGAAGATGATATTCAAAGATTGGTCTTATTTATTCATCCAAGTTAAAATAAATAAATAAATTATTTATTATTTTATTTATATTGATTGAAAAAATGAAATAAATATTTGGTGTTCAGTTAATTTGTGAAAAGTGGAAAATTGTCCAAAGTTTTGTGACACC
>JZKD02S2269604.1:15860-35573 GCA_000966675.3 Picea glauca | reverse complement strand
TTTGTTATATTTTCACATGGATCTATAGTGTAATTCAAATTGGCAAACATGTGTGCAAAGTCAGTACAGATTGTAATATTCTCATGAGAAACTATTTCTTCTAGCTGAGTCTCCATTGCTCCACTTCTGGGTATTATAATGTATTTCAACCATCGTAGATACTCCTCTGACATCACACATTAGGTGGCATCTTTTATAGAAATATTTTCCTCACCCTATGCAAATTTTCTCAGAAGGCCTTTTTCCATTTCCCTATGCAGACTTGAAGTCCCTTTTTGTAGTTCCTAGAGAAAAAAATAATATTTTTCCACATATACGTTCCCTAACTATTATATAGCATGCGTACATCAGGTTTTGTTCCCGAAATTAAAAATAGTGTCGGGTTTCTGTTGGCACATGGGCAGACCCAGGGTTCACTCCAAGAGAGCACCAACAAGCCCTAGCTATTGGCCCTTTCGACAACACCTGCGAAGAAGGTGCAGTCTCACCCGAAGAAGATAAGAGGGGGGTTGCAGGACAAAGATGTCTACAACTAGGGGAATATCAAGTGGATCCAATACAATAAAAATGCAACATTCATATATCACTTATCAATCTAGATCTACCCTGCACAACTATAGTTATGATCTAACATAGTGTTGCAAATAACAATATAACAATGACAGAGATCCAGACATCAATCACACATATGACACAAAATATACGTGGTTCACTCTCTCTCTAGGGCTATGTCCGCATAACTGTGCTTATGATTTATTAAGGTAAAGCATACAATTCTTGTCTCCACTCTCAGCCAACATACCCTCTTCTTCTTCTCTCAATCTCTTCCCTTCTTTCGCACCCAACTGTAGGATTGATCTTTGCACCCAGCTGGATATCTTACAATACCAAAAGGCTCTCCTGATCATCACTTTTATTTCTCACAATACAATAATATCTCATTACCATAACAGAGCTAGACCAATCAATAGTATCATACCAACCTGACCTAGGTCCTCTTGACCTTTATTTATACATTACAATATCTCACTGACATCCTTAGGCAGAAACCTAAGTGTCAAAACCCTAGATACCAAAAACCTAGGTGTCTAAAACCCTAGGTCAACTTGACCCACATTTTCAGGGCTTTTCCAGCTTGTCTTTCCTTCCTTCTCGCACGGTGCTCCAAAGTGTCCAATGGTGGATTTTTCCACTTGCTGAGTTGTCCTCGGTCCATATTCCTTGATGATCTGTCACACTCTATATCCTCATCCAACGACTTTCTTTCTCTTACTTCACTCCATCTTTTTTGTTCTTTTGCTCACTTTGACCCAGTAAGAGTCACTGTGTATCCCATGCAGTTTGCATTTGAACTTTTCTTCCTTGATCTTCGCTTGCTACCATACCCAAGGGCCAACAGGCCCCCAACACTCACCTATGACTCATCCTGAGGCACTTCATATCTGGTCCTTATGTTTTGGTTCGATTTTAGACTACGCAGTGCAGCCTTTTCTTTCTGTTCTATGCCTCCTTTCCTTCCCTTGTGTAGACTATTTTTTCTGTGTCTGGTACCCAGTTTCAACTACGCCTGGTACCTAGACCCTTTTAGTCCTCACTTCTACTGAGAGATGAAAGGCAACTGGTTGTAATAGTACAACTTCAGTCGTCTCCCATTCACTAAGCCTTCCTTCCATTCTCCCTTCAATGTCTTTAGCTACGCAACTCCTCCTTCTGTAATATAAGCGATCTCGTATGGTCTGATCCAATGCATTTTGAACTTCCTTGGATGTTTTATAAACTTACTATCATACACTAGTACTAAATCACCTTGCTTGAATGTCTTCTTTTTGATGTGCCTGTCATGGTAGGCCTTCTCTCTTTCCTTCTGAACTTGCTGATGGAATCCTGTAATGAATCTATCTTCCTCTAGCTTGACCAACTATGCAATCCTCTCCTAAACAATGCTAACATCGTCCAAACCTGTAAAAGCAACGATTCTTAAGATTGGTCCCAAATATTCCATTGGGACAATGACTTCAATACCATAGACTAGCTTAAAGGGGGTTTGCATGGTTAGCTTCTTGCAAGTGGTTCTGTAGGCCCATAGTACTGTTGGTACTCTTAAATCCTAGTCATCCCTATTCACACTACAAATCTTTGTCAGCGTTGTCTCCAATATCTTGTTGAATTCTTCGACTGTTCCATTCGCTTTTGGATGGTAAGGTGTACTCTTTTGATGATGTGCTGCAAGTTCCTCAGTCAAGGCTTCAATTGTCTTATTGATGAAGTGTGTGCCTTGATCTCTCATCAGGATTTTCGGGCATCCAAACCTGGTTATGATGTCATCAAATATAAAGTGTGCAACTGTAGTTGCATTGTAGTCCTTAACTGCTCTTGCTTCAACCCATCTAGTCAAGTATTCTATTGTAGTGATGATGTACCTCGCTCCTGTGTGTTTACCTGGTGGGTTTATAGGTCCCATGAAATCAATGGCCCACTTTTCAAATGCTTGTAGGGTCATCTGTGGTGCTAATGGAATTTCATCTCTTCTAGATGGTTTTCCAACTTGTTGGCATACATCACAGGCTCTGGCATAGTCTTTAGCATCTCTGTGTAAGGTTGGCCACCAAAGGCTAGCTCCAAGAACCTTCTGCACATTTGCTTTCCCTACGTAATGTCCTCCTGCGATGCCTTCATGAGCTTCAGCAAGGATCATGAGTCGTTCTTCTTCCATAACACATCTTCTTAGTATCCCATCAGGTCCCATTTTGTATAGCTGTCCAACTATAAGTGAAAAGTCTACAATGCGCACTATCATCTGTTTCTTTTGAGGAATTGTATACTCACTAGGTGCTATTCCTATTGATAGGAACTGGACTATGTCTATGAAGTGGTCATCAATCTTTCTAATTGCTAGTAGTTGTGCATCTGGGAGTGTATCTTCCAAACTAGTGGGCTCTTCGCCATGTTCCAACCTCGACAAGTGGTCAGGACCTTTGTTCATTCTTCCTGGCTTAACTATTATCTCAAAATCATATTCCTGAAATAGCAGGAGCCATCTGCATATTCGCCCCCCCAACACCGGCTTGTTGATTAGGTACTTCAACGCAGAGTGATCTATGAACTTTTTAAAGTGTCCTCCCAACAAGTAGTGGCAGAATTTTTGCAGCACGTACACCATGGCTAATCCTTCTCTCTCTGTAGTGGTGTAATTAATTTTAGCTGTAGATAGCTTCTTGCTAGCAAAATCTAACAGATGGTCAATATCGCCTTCTCTAGGTTGTGCCAATACTGCTCCTAATGCAATAGAAGATGCATTGACATGCACATGAAATTATTTTCTCCAATTTGGAAAAACCAGAATGGGCGCTGTAACCATCTTATGTTTCAGGGTGTCAAAGCTCTTCTAGCATTCGTCTATCCAACCAAACTTGCATTCCTTCTTCAACAGCTTCTCCATTGGTGCTGTAATTTGGGCATAGCCCTTAATGAATTTCCTATAATAGCCAGTATGTCCTAGCATAGTGCACCGTTGTTTGACTGAAGTCGGAGGTGGTAAATCAACTATAATTGCAATTTTTGATGGATCAACCAACAATCCATGCTTGCATACAATATGTCCTAACAACACCCCAAATGGTGAGAAGAAGATGCACTTATTTAGATTTAAAGCAATTTGACACTGCCTGCATTTATCCAACATTAGACTTAGACATTCAATATGATTTTTCAACAAACTAAATATAGTCCAGTCATCAAAATATGCTTCTAAAAATTTATGCAGAAATTATTTGAACACTTCGACCACCACCCTGGAGAATATGGCTGGGGAATTATTCAGTCCGAGTGACATTACTGTATATTGGTAGGAGCCCCATTTAGTTGCGAATGTGGTCTTGTGGAAATCTTCCTTAGCAATCCGGATCTGATGGTATCCTGAAAATCCAACTATAAAAGAATATACCTCCTGACCTCCCACACTGTTTAATACTTCATCAATGAATGGTGTAGGGAAAGGGTCATGCAGACAAGGATCATTCAACTTCCAAAGGTCCACACATATATTGATTTCTCTTGTCTTGTTGTCTTGTACCACCATAGGGCTGATCCACTCTAACTCTTCGACAGGTTCTATAATCCTTGCTTCCAGCATTCTATCAAGCTCAATCTTCATTTTTTCCTTGTATTTCGGGTTCAAACTGTAGGGTGTTTGCTTGACTGGATTCACATCTGGTTTCAAAGGTATTCTCATTTCTCCCATAGGTCCTTTGATACCCTTCATATAAGTGAACTTGGTAAAAAACAAGTCCTGATATTTGTGCAGTAATTCTGTAATCTTGTCAATGGTAGCAGCATCCCAATAATCTCTAACATTGGCAGGCTTCGGTGTCTCCTTTGTTCCAATGTTGAATTTCTTTATCTTGATCGGCTGTCCAATGAATGGCAGTTCAACTCCTGGGATTTCTACTTCTCTTTCGCCTTCTGTCTCTGCGATGTTCACCTTCCTTGGATCATCGTCTTCATCAGCGTTAATGTTGTAACAACCCTGTAGTTTTTGGAATGGCGTAGTCCATTCATCCCCTTCGTGTTCAAAAGGGAGGCTAGATACCTCCTCAAATACTTTCTATCTTACAACCTATAATGCTTGGTCTATTGAAGGGTATTGACTCTCAAATAAAAAGGTAGTGACAAAATTCTAAATCATACCTTCCCAATTTGTAGTGATGAGGCGTAGCTCCGCTTGAAGGTACTAGTTGATAGGAGTAATATCTAGCGTGTTAATGGATTTGTGCACCCACTGTTATTGAGGAATATTGCTCCAGGTCTCTTCACATATTCGCACATGGTCCTTCGGGAAGCTTCGAATTGTGTACCTCACTTTGCAACTTCCTACTTGTGTTGAGAACCGCACTGTCATCAAAGTTCGACATTGTACCCAATCAGTAATATTGCTTTTGTGGGTACCCCACCATCTTGTTGGTGTGTCTTTCAGCGCCTCATCCATTGCCAAAAATCTCTGTTGTGTTGGTAAACTTGCTTCAAATTATGACAAGAAGGATTCTAAAGGATTCAGACCATCAAAGGTGGGTAAGTTACTTACTGTGGTACCAATCCAGCGAACTTCTCTAGTTAGTCTGGCACATCTTCTTGTGGATACTTCGTACATCTGGTTCTACTAGTTCTCCAACGCTTCTTCTGAATCTGAAGAACAGTCACTGTCACTTTGCCAGCTGAGGTTTCCATCGGCTGTGGGGTTGATATAATCCTGCTGTCAGGCTGTTAATTTGTATATATTTTCTAGTTCATATGCGTGGTCTTCTTCTCTGATGGGCTCTGTGTATCACTGACCTTCATCTAAATATAAAGGTGCAATGACCCTAAGGGCATCTCTTTCAAATGTCATACATATTCTCTTCAAATCAACCACAGTGGAATTGTTGAAGGCCCAATCAATTCCTAACAGCACAGGGTAAGGGCAGCTGTCATCAACAATTTCAATTACCTCAAAATCTACAAACATTCTCACCCCGTCGATGTCCACAGGGACATGATCCAATCTGCTAAATGGACTGACAACTTGCTGATTAGCCATCCTGATCCTGATAGGGGAATAGATCAACCTCATCTTTCTGATTAGCACCCAGGTCTTCTTTGTCATGACATTGACCTCTGACCCTAAGTCGAGGACCACATAGTCTATCTCATATTCTCCTATTTGAGCATTCAAGTGTAATTCTTTATTTGTCCATCTCCTTTTCCCAATTTGGTGCACTGCCCTATTTAGTAAGGGGTCTATCTTTCCTATCTCATACTATTTTATTAAATATTGTGGCTCTTGTAAAATGATTTTATATTGAATCAACTTAACACAAGTGCACAAAAACTCCATGAGCTTGCTTACGTATTTTCCTTCTTTTGGCAAAGTAGACTGATCAAATGCCTGAGGCATTCCATATTATTTTATTTCTGGTTGTTTCCTTGATGAAGAGCCTTGATCTGCATTAAAATCTTTTCTTTCCTCCTCAAATATTTGTCTTTCTTTCTTAGCATCAAACGTTGGAGTCTTCTCTGCAGCTTTCCTGACTCCCGAGTCTTCTGTAGTCCTTCCTTGGGATACTCTGTCTTCTCCCGTAGCAGCACCTCCTCGAGTGATAACAATGAATCTAGGGTCTACTCCATGAGGTTCTTCTTTGATTAACTATATCTATGGGTTCTACTGAGGTCCTTGTCATTCCTGAAGCTTGGTTAGCAGCACAGGACAGTCCTCAATAACATGCTCGAAAGAGTTGCAATAATTGCAAGTAGTGCAAGGGTTCTGACAGTCCCTTGCTAAGTGTCCTAGTTGCGTGCAGTTGTAACATATGATCTGTCCTCAACCTCGGCCCATTCCTCCTCCTCATCCTCATTCTTTGAATCCACCGCGAGGATTGAATTTTCCTCTCCCTAGGGAGTTGTAATGTAGAGTGTTTCCTTCTTGCTGTACTTCGCCTTAGATCTTGTATATGTCTCTCGACCTCTCATGTGTGAGATCATAGGCTCTACAATCTCTATCATCATGTCCTACTGATTTACAGAATGTGCAATACAAGTTAGTGGGTGTCTGAACATACTTTTTCATGTAATAGCACTCACCTGGGCGATGTCAATTCCTACATACATCGCACTAGGGTAGGTTGACTTGATTCAATGGGATCGGTGCTCCAGAGGCCAAATACTCATGAAATAAGGGGAATTTTTCCTTATCATGGCCTTATGATCTGCATCTGATACACCATACATCTTCTCTTTTGTCCTTTCCCTTATCTTTCTTCATATCCTCGACCTGTAAAGACAAAATGGTTAGCTGGCTCAAGATTTGGCTCATACCCGAGCTAGATTCTCCCATAGGGGTAGACTCTAGCTTCATGGTGATATCCAACACCTTAGAATGTGAAGAAATTTTCTGTTGCATCAAAGGTACTCTGATTTGTGGTAAAAGCGTAACGATGAACCATTCTTTGATCTTCTCTTATGGGATCTTAAAATTTAATCGACCTGTTAATATCTTGAATCTCTGATCGAATTCCCAGACAGCTTCGACTACCTTCTGCTTGATCTCCTTTAGCTCTGTAATACATTGTGACTCTGATTTTGGTTTCTTGAACTCTGTAATCAACACCTTCTTGATCTCATCCAGTGGTTGAGGCTGTGCAAGTCCCTGGACCAGCTTCATGTACCAGTTCAGTGCACGATCTCATAGAGTAGTGATGAACTGGGTTCTTTTGACAGCTTCGTCGGTGACATTCTTAATGTTCCATACTGCTTCACACATGAACCAATGTTGATCTAGATATTTAGATCCATCTCCCCTAAATATATGGAGCATAATATCATCTGCCATAGAGCTGCCTAGGTTTCCTGTCTGAGTAGATGCTGAGCTACTAGTAACAATATTCTGAGGACTCTGGTGAGTCAGACTATTCTGATTAATAGGTGTCGTGGAAACAATATGAGGATTAATAGTACTTAATTCAGTAGTCTATGTAGTTCCTGAGGTCTCTAGCTCATCTCGGTGAATTTATTTAGCTTCTCCTTCCTCTGCCCTAGTAGGTTCTAAATGTTCCTCGTCTGTCAGATCTGCCTCTTCTCCACTATAGAAACCCTTGTCCCCATAGTTCTGCTTGAACAGGTTCGTAAGATGAACTCCTCTGAATAATTTTCCATTATGCGTATGTCCGGCTTCTGTGTCACTGTCGCTGTCCGAATTTTTTAACATTAGCCTTTTCAGATCCAACCAATCTACTGTATCTTTAGTATGTTCTTCTCATGCAAGAGCATCTTGATTCTAAACTTCAAAAAATGAAAAAAATTTCCTTTGGGTCCTTTGAAAAAGTATCTCTCAGCTTGGCTATATGATTCTACTCTGTCAACAATGAACTCGATGATGTAGCCTCCAATAGTGCTATCGAACCAATGATCTACTACTCTGGATACGACGTTGTCGACTCTCTTAACCTTTTGGATCAACTCCATTGTCCAAACTACATGATGTCTATGTCTGATCTCAAACTTTGTATCTACTAACCTAGCTAACCACTCATATAGCTCCTGATGGATTCCTCCAAAAAAGATCTCGTGAATATCGGTGAAGATGTATCTTTGTAGCCAGTCCTCTATGATAAGTTTAGGGTTCTTGTTTTGGGCTTCAATGAAGTCCTTTTCTTGATCCTTGATCCACTTTTGAATCTCTGTCTTGGATGGGAATCACCTTGACATTCCCTTAAAAATATTCATGTCCCGGGAATAGAACCATTTGTTGGCATAGGGGCAGACCCATGGTTTACTCCAAGAGTGCACCAACTAGCCCTAGCTACTGGCCCTTTCAGCAACACCTTCAAAGAGGTGCAGTCTCACTCGAAGAAGCTAAGGGGGGTGTTGCAAGACAAAGATGCCTACAACCAGGGGAATATCAAGTGGATCCAATACAATAAAAATGTAACATTCATATATCACTTATCAATCTAGATCTACCCTGCATAGCTATAGTTATGATCTAACACAATGTTGAAAATAAAAATATAACAATGGCAGAGATCCAGGCATCAATCACACATACAACACAAAATATATGTGGTTCACCCTCTCTCTAGGGCTACATCCATAGAACTATGCTTATGATTTATTAAGGTAAAGCATACAGTTCTTGTCCACGCTCTCAGCCAACAAACCTTCTTCTTCTTCTCTCAATCTCTCCCCTTCCTGTGCACCTAGCTGCAGGATTGATCTCTGCACCCAGCTGGAGATCTTACAATACTAGAAGTCTCTCCCAATCAACCACTGGTTCGCTAAAGTCAGTGTGTGAGATTTTTTTGGACATGAAAAGTCCTGCAAGGGACAAAACTATGCGTATTAAATTCATGGCCAAAGTTATTGAGGATACAAACCAAGGGACCCTTTCCCAAGGGGATTCTTGTACTTTTCCTTTCTTTGGAAAAATTAGTGCCCCCTTGATGGCCACTTCGAACATTCCTGGGTTGAATGTAGGACTACCAGCTTGGTTGTGGACCACTCTGAATGTATCGAATTCTCTTGATGCTTCTCATATAAGCACTTTATGTCATAGGAGTCATATTGATTCCTTCACCATCTACATTAAATAATTATACTCCTTCTCCTTCCCCCTCTTCTAGTGAAAGTCAAGCTACTATTAACTAGAAGTCTAAAAGGAATAGGAGGAGGAAGAGTAAGAATAAAAAGTCACCAAATTCTACTAGTCATGTTGGAGACCTATCATTAACCTCTGTTAGTCATACTGGGGGCAAGCAACTGGCTTCTACGAGTTATGTTGGAAGCACAATTCCAATCACTACGAATCATACTGACATTAGCTCACCAACCTATGCTAGTCATGTTGGAGATAGGTCAACAACCTCTGTGAGTCATGTTGAAGACAAACAATCAGTCACTACAAGTCATGCTAGGGGCATGAGTCTAGTCATTACTATTCATACTAGAAAAATGTGTCCAACCTCTGCAAGTCATGTTGGAGATTAACACCTAGCCACTACAAGTCATGTTGGGGGAAACCCACCAACCACTGCAAGTCATGTTGGGGCCATCAATATTGTTGAGCAGCCTAGACAAATAGGACATAAGATGAATTTCCCTTTTAATACTTTCAAGGGAGATCACCTTAATCATATTTTCCCTGTTGTTTCCATGGTACGAAGAGTCTGGTCCTTTTTTGAAATCCCTTCTAGTTCTCAATCATCTTCGGTTTCCCAAAAATCTATTCAATCATTAGGTGATGAAGCGGTCATGCCGATACAATATTTGGCTGATACCACTCTCATTTTGTGGGGTGATGAATCTTTTGACAATTTTTTCTCACATCCTATTCAACCAGTGGTTAAGGAAGTGGTTGTGTCATTCCAATCTTTGGTTGATCCCACTCTTCTCTTGGAGAGTGACAATTCTAAGGAATTGATGTCACCGATGCAATCTTTGATCTATCCCACTCTTATTTTGGAGAGTGATGTGCCTTTTGACCATGTACTTAGAATTTCCAATTTAGTACCTTCTGAACAAGGGGGAATTCCACTCTCTTCGAGTATGATCCCTCCAAGTCCTATGATAGTTTTGTTTGATTGGAATGATCTTGTTGAGCCTCATCTTCCTTCTTATCCACCATTCTAGATAAGGGTTATGCTTAAATATTATTTTAAAGGAATTCACCAATGTATTGTATATGAATGATCCTCTACAAGTATTTTATCCTTCTCGTCTTAATAAGCGTTGGGTTCTCCCAATCTTATGTCAATTACCAATGTGTTGTTGAATTTCGATAGAAGACCTAGTGAATGTCTAATGATTCTTCCTTATTTTCCTATCATGTTAGGTGGGAATATTGTGCGAGTCGATCTGTCAATGGTTCCATACCCTTTAGATTCAAATATGATTCTAGGGCATGATTATTTTTATGCTATTAATGTTGTGGTGTCTATGCTCTTTCATGTGATGTGTTTCCCTCACAATGAATCATTATCACTATTAATCTGCTTTCATATGATAATCATCATCCTAGTTCAAATTCATATCAGTATTCTCCTTTGTATGTTCCTAGTGTTCAAGTTGATTCTTCTCCACCACATGTGAATTATGTGGCATCTTATCCTCAATGTTTAGTTTCTCATAAGAAGGATTCTTTATAGTTATTTTCTCCTTCTCAAGACAAGGTCTGGGAAATTGATCATGTGGTTTATCCAATATGGGTGGGTGAGTTCTTGCTTTCCCCTTTTGGTCTAACTAATCTTGTGTTGCATATTGATTCTGATATTACTGTTTGTGAGACCTTAAGCCTTGGTGTTTGTGTGTTGTTGAGCCATGGTTTCATGGATGTTGAGTTTCCTTCAGATGAAACTATATTTGAAGCTATGATTATGGATTTTAGACCTCTTCTTGAATTGGAATCTTTACAAGTTGGTTACCAAAGAAACCCTTGTCCTGGGCCTAGAAATGGGCTCTACCTGGATAAATACTATGCATAGGCAGCAAGGTTGTGCGGTCGTCTATACATATTGTAATTTTAGGGTTTCCTATTTTCAAGTTCCATATCCCACAACACTTGTTTTTATTAGAGGTTTCTATATTGGAATTATAAACTTCTAGGTGAGTGTTTTGATATTATATACAGTTATTTGAAGACATTTTTATTTGGTACATGTTCTTCCATGTCGATCCATTCTGACAAGTAATGATCTTGAAACTAGCATATAGGTTAGATTTTCCCCTCCATGCATTTTTTCATTATCCGTTTCCTGTTTCATTTTGCCTTAGGATCGACCCTACCGATTTTCAACACATAACCTTCTATGTTGTTTAGAAGTGTTGTAATTCATGTGGTAAACCCTACCACTCATGAATGCCCTAGTTAGAACCTTGTTCATAGTTTGGCACCCATGATGAAATATTTTCATAGGCTTGGGAGTCCTATTTAGTCTCGCCATGAATTTGCATCGAAGCTGCATGTATTCTTCTCAATATTTTTTGAGCCATTACCTACAGAACTCCCTCTAATATATGTTTCTACTTATGTCAACATTTTTCAGACTCTTCAACATATATTTTATTCTTTAATGGAATATAGTGTAGGTTCCATTTCGCTCGCAAAAATGCATTTATCTGTATCGATCACATATGTTGGATTTTAGGGCTGACCCAGGTTATAATTTAGGTTTCCAGCAAAACCCAACAAACCATCGACCATTATAGATACCATAAGGAAACATTTCACACATAGTGCACAATGCAGTCTCACCCAAGAGGGCTTATGGGTGAGTGCAAGACCGAGATGTCTGCAATCGTGGAAGGGAGGCTATTGTGGGGATACTAGACATTCTTTCTACTTAAACATACATCATACATACCATTCTAACTCATTATTATATCCAGATATACCATTATGTAATCATTTGCATTCAATTAGAATCATTCTACAGTAAATATCCTACCTAATCTAGTGCACGCTACATTTTACTTTTACCAGATTACTTCATTCATCATAAACAATTGTAAGAAATAAGAAAAAAATTCCACATAGAGACACAAAGTTTTACCATGGTTCACGCCCTCCTGGGGCTATGTCCACAAAGATATGGCTTCTTCACTCTTTTATTATTCTTCATGAAAGTTTGGTGCTGCATGCATTACATAAGAGGTGGTGAGGCTGACAATATTGAACCAAGATCCATAACTTGTGACCTTACCCTTGATTACAATGCATCTCTCTGAATTTTTTTTTGCTCATCAGATCTCCTTATATCATGCTCTAACAACAACAATAACAACAACATTCATTCACTAACAAATCCCCTCACCTCTATCTCACTACCCTCTATTTATATTACAAAAATGGGTTAATACCTGTTACATCAATGACCAGAACCCTAATGCACTAACCCTAAGTGAATTGAGTTTGTCCACCTTCTAACTCCCTGAGTGTGGTTGGTACAAAATCCAACTGTTTTCTTTGTTGATCCGCGTCCTTCTTCCTTCCTTTGAATTTCCTCGTTCCCTACACTACTTTTCCCTGTTTTTTGGTGCTGCTTTTCCTTGTTTTCCAGCACACACTCCTTTTTTGGTCCAATTTATAACTATCTTCATCAATTACCGTGCTTATCCCCAAAATTTATTGCGCCAACAGGACCCCAACACTCACCTGTGGCTCATCTTGAGCCACTCAGGTAATGTTTTCCTCCTGCATTGACTTCTCCAACGCTTGGAACCTGCCTGAAATTTCTTTAACTCGATATTTTACTTGTGCACTCTTCTTTATTATTGTCTCCACAATTTGCACAATAATGTGCTCCTTCAACACTTCTTCACTCTCCAATCCATCTTGTTCAATCTCACTCTTTTTTGCATCAATTTATGTCAGCATTTGTTCTACACCTTCTTATAGCATCTCTAATGGAGCCTTCCTCGACTGCTTGTCTACTTGTATAGTCTTCAACTCAGCCTGCAAATTCTTCATTTCTTATGTGCTCCTCAATCTGTCAAGAATTGGCATAGTCTTCTTCTTCTACTTCAATTCCCGCACTCCAGTATTTACCCTTTCTTATTTTTGGTATAATTCCTACAGTTTCTCATCCTCTTGAAAATCTATCCAAAATTTTGCGCTCCTATTATATAGCTCTATGATTTTCTGGATTTCAAGCGCAATGCTTTTTGTATTCTCTGTAACTTACTGCTCTCTTTGTGTTCTAACTTCTGGTGGGGTGCTAGGTGCTAGGAGTTCTGTCAACTCTGTAATGTGGCTCCTGTAAGCCTCCATAGCCTACACTATCTTGTCAATATTTCCATATGTATGTAAATTCTCCCCTTTCACATTGTTAGCAATAGTTATAAACACTTCATCAACTTACTGCTATAACCTCTTAGTGAGTTTCTTCATTTCTTCCCTCTCGGACTGCACCTGGTTAATATTGAGCTTCAATGTATTATTTAGTTCCTTTGCCACTTGTAAGTTTGTAGTATCTGCATGGGCCCTCGACTGTGTTTATTGCACAGCACTGATCTATAAATTATATAGTGCCTTTGTTGGGACCTTGGGAAGTGCCAAGTCCAAATGATCTATTCCTCTTAATGGCTTCTACGATGTCTCTTCATCAACTTGCAACATTCCCTGGGTGATATGAAAATGTTCACTCCCCATGGCTATGATTTTTACTATCTCTTGTTCTGACACTGTTCTTTCCTTAGAATATTGTTGTTTTGGTTCTTCCTGGTCTTTCTACTATGTTTTTGTAAGTTGTAGTTGTTCAAGTGTATCCTTGACCTATGTCAATTTCTTGATTATCTTCTCTCTCTTATTCTCAACATTATCCCATGCTTCTGCAACTCGATCCTGCACTTTCTTTGCTAATATCTCTGCGTTGACCATCCTTGTAAGTGTTTGTTCAGAAACATCACTATGCACCTTCATCTTATTGCATTGTTCTATTGATTGCAATACCATTATTTTCATTGGTAGTGTAATTTTATGTGCGACTGTTACTGGTATATCCATATTTGGGAGATCTCCGCCTCTTGTTTCCTCTGACATAGGAATATGTGTATCATTCTGCGCTCCTCCATTTGGTTCTACTGTGTTCTATGTTTCCTGTGTTGAGGACTTTGGGATAGTATTTTTCTTCCTTGGATATCTAGTGGTTGTACTAACCCCTATTTCTTTCGCGCACTCTGTCACTTTCCTTGTATTGGTTGTTGGGCTAGTTGAATTTTTTGAAGGGCCATCCTTTGTTTGTTGCTTAGATTTTGGTACCTTCTTTGGAATTACTGGCATTGTCCATTCCTCAGGCCAATCCTCAATGGCCCACTAAACTTATTCCCATGTGACACAATACCTTAACTATAACTATTCCTTCTTAGGATCCCTCTTATCTTGGATCCACATGTTGTGTCTTGTGGCTTGAAAGTTAGCTATTATTTTATGTTCTTTCACTACTTCTGGCAATATTCTCCAATTATTTTCTAGCTTCTCTTCCATCTCATCATAATACATAACAAATATGTTGGAATTTTCCTTCCTTTGTTTTGCATATGAGTTATGCCATAAGGTTGCATACCTTGCTGTATGGACTTTCCCTAGCTGTTGGTAAAATGAACTATATTTTGGTTCTCCCCAACCAACCAGTGTTATCAATATTATCAACCATGAATAATGAAACTCTGTACCTAAATCCTGCACATCCTTGTAATCCTCCAAAAATAAATTTAATATATATGGATCCCAAATTAGTAGACTCCCTTTTGCGCACTTTGTGGCTACTGCTGCTATAACTCCTACAGGGTATTCCTCCTTGCGACATTTTCTTAAAAGTTTACATGCCATCAATTTTATCTCCAACCTCATTGCTGGTTCACTGATCTGCTTAATCATTATTCCATGGGACCCTCTATTAGTGCCATATGATTTCTTCATATCCTCCACTAAAGTGTTTTCTTTTGTCTTCTCATCCAAATAGTGCTCTAGTTTCTCTCTATCTATCGGTAGACCTATAATTTCAGAAATGAGATCTATATATATTGATATCAGCCTATCCATTCATAAGATACCTCCATGCATCAGTGCTAGTAGTTGCTTGAAACATGCATTTACATATTTCCCTCTCCCAAAGTGGGGAATGTCCATGAAATACATGATCCCTGTGTTATATATTCCCGCAATCAACTATTTCGGCTCCAAAATGGGATCCTTTGATGAACCTTCTCCCTTAGTCTCCATGTATACTTGTTGCGAAAAATTAGGGAACTTCCCTGTGTATTTCACATCATGATCAACATATTTTAGTTTTCTTACACATGCTAACATGTCACCAACTAATTTGACTCCTTCAGGTATCTGCGATAATGACAGTGGTAATTCTTTATGCTTGCTCGAAGTTCTTGGCGCGACAGGTTTTTCCCTAGTTTTCTTCTTCCCTGATGATGGATCTACTTCTTGGTTTTCTTCCTCATCTTGTTCTGCGTCTAAATTTTGCTGGTCTATAATATCCTCAACCTGCACGTGTTCCTTAGACCATTGCGATGTCTCTATTATATGATGTTGTGGTGCTTCAGCCCATTCTCTAGGCTCATATGACTCTATTTGTACATCATATTTTTCATTTGACTATTGTGTTGCTCCTAATCCCATTTGTTATGCAGGGTTTTTCTCTATGATATATTTTTGCATTCCACTTTGTGGGTCAACATCCATTTCCTCTGTCGTCGAATCCTTCTTCTCTACAGGGGTGGGACTAATCAGGTCGATTACTAGGGAAGGAATGGTGTCTATGTCCACCACTCATGGCTGATTTGAGTTTTATTCATCAACTACTTGTTCCTGTGGAGGCCTCGTGGAACTTTGTTTTTTCCTTGCAATTTTGTCGGGAGCTCTGAACTTTGGTGGTGCCATTCTACTAAATCTTCAACAAGATGCTCTGAATATTCACTGAATAATTTGGAAATATATTCTCGCACTGATTTTTCGCTCTTATCTTTTTTCACACAAAGTCACAATGAGTATTTTCTTGCATGTTTTCTTCTTTTATAGGTCGTGCAATAAATTCTCTGTCTTACTGCACTTTTTCGACCACCATTTTTTTTTCCGACCACTTTCTGCATCAGCGCACACATTTTTCTTCTTTGTCCCATTTCTCTAGCACACAATGTATTAAATTGTTTTCATACCCATTTTCTATCTGTTGCGCATTGTATTGTCTAATTTCATGCTTAACACTTATCCATCTACTGCATCATTTTGTATTTTTCTCATTTTTCTTTTTCTTTTTAAGCTCCTACTTTATACACTCTGTACAACTTTAATTTTCTGTGCTCCATCTACTGAGGGTTATTGGGTCGACCATCCCTATACAGTTTCATTCTACTTCTATTAACCAATCATTGAATCTCTTTACCCGCTAAATCCTACAACTACACAACACCTCCATCTGTGATAGACTTTATCTCATATGGTCCTAGCCAATGCATCTTGAATTTTCCTGGGTGTTGTAAATATTATTGTCATAGAGAAGAACCATATCTCCTTCTTTAAATTTTTTCTTTTTATTGTGTCTATCATGCCAAGATTTGTCTTTTCCTTTCTGTACTTCCTGATGGAAACTAGCCATAATCCCGTCTTCTTCTAGTTCCATGAGTTGAGACAATATTTCTTGTACTGCGCCTCTTTCTATCATGTTTGTAACGACAGTAATGTGTAGTATGGGTATCAAATATTCCAAGGGGACTACTTCTTCCTAACCATACACCAATCTGAAAGGTTTTTTCCTTGTGAGTTTCTTGCATGTGGTTCTATAATCCCATAATACTGTTGGTATCTTCAGATCTCAATCATCCATGTTTACATTGCAAATTTTAGTTAGGAAATTCTCCAATATCTTATTAAGTGCTTCCACTGTTCCATTAGCTCAAAGATGGTATGGATTGATGTTCTCATGGTGTATCTCAAATTCTTTTGTCATCTATTGAATTGTACTATTGATAAAATGAGTTCCCTAATCACTCATCAAAATTCTAGGGTATCCAAATTTTGTAACTACTTGTTCAAAAAAGAAATGTGTTGTAGTTTTTGCACTGCAATCTTTCACTATTTCTACTTCATCCCATCTAGTTAGATACTCTATTGCTGTAATGATATACCTTGCTCTTGATCTTCTAGTTTGTGGGTTGATTGGTCCTACAAAGTCTACTTCCCATTTGTCAAACACTTTAAGGGTTGCCTCATGTTTTAAGGGAATCTCATGCCTCTTGGATGGATTTCCTATACTCTGACAGACATCGCAAGTTTGTCAATGCTCTTTTGCATCTTTAGAAACTGTTGGCCACCATAGTCCCGTGCTCACTATCTTTTGTGTAGTGGCTTTTCCTGCATAATATCCTCCAACTATTCCTTCATATGCTTATACTAATATGATAGGACATTCATTTTCCATGATACATCTCCTTAGAATATTATCTACACCTATTTTATAAAAGTGTCCTGCAATAAGATGGTAATTTGCATCTCTAACCACCAAATTCTTCTTCTGCACAGTGTTGTATTCCTTTGGATCAAATACTGTACTAAAAAATCCAATGATATAAACAAAGTATTCATCAACAATCTATACTGAAAAGTGTCGTGCATCAAGAAAATTGTCCTCCAAACTACTTGGTTCCTCTCCATTCATTATCTTGGACAGATGATATGGCCCTACATTCAGTCTTCCAGGTTTCACTACTACTTCAAAAAAAAACTCTTGAAATAACAACAACCATCTACATATCCTCCCCCCTACACTGGCTTGTTGACCAAGTATTTGAGATAAGAGTGATTTATGAATATCTTAAAATTTTGTCCTAATAGATAATGTTTGAACTTTTGTAATGCATATACCATACCCAAACCTTCTCTCTTTATGGTATTGCAATTTTTCTCTAAATATGAGAGTTTCCTACTTTCAAATGTTATTGGGTGGTCTATATCACCTTTTCCTGGTTGTGTTAGTATTGCTCCAAGTGCTATTGAAGAGGCATCCACATGAACATGGAACTCTTTTGACCAATATGGATACACCAAAATTGGTGATAAATGTGTCAGTGTCGAGCATGAAGAGAAATCATTGGATTACCTATCATTGATGAATGTTGTTAACCAATGCAAGGAAACTCACCATCAATGTCCCTTGATCATCAGATTTTGCAAGTGGCTCGACATCAGCCCATATATTCTCACTTCGCAATATGTACTCGGTTACCTTGGCTCTCATTGACATCAATGGTGAGTTTCCTCACATTAGTTAACGACATTTATCAATGGTCGGTAATCCAATGATTTATCTTCATGCTCGACACTAACACATTTATTCGGATGACTAGAATTGTACCATTGATTTGTAGTAGGTGAAGACTATACACTTTTTCATGATCCCCTCAGCAGTTGCAGTAGTTTGATTTCAGATCTATAAGAGTACCATAGTTCCATATTCTCTGCCTTCCACATTTCTCATGATTTAGCAATAGCAGTTCAGATTCCTTCACTTCCATGATCCAGTTACAACAACAACAACATTAGCAGATCCATTTTCATGATCCTGCAACAATGACATCTTCTATGCTCGATCACCAACCATATGCCTATTGCATTATTTATTAACATTATTGGGTAATTGGAGGTATTTTCTTTTCTAATCTTTAAACATGTAATTCCTTATTTGCTAGTAATGAATAAATTTGGAAAATTCCCTCACCATGATCTATTTCCTTTTTCACTTTCATAAACTATGCCAAGTTGCATAAGGATATGAAACCACTTCAGTAGGGGGGGGAGGGAACCTATATTCACTACATACCATTATTCCATTTTACCATCTCATCATTCCATTTATGATTCACTAACATTTCTTTTCCAACGACACTTTGTTTCATTTCGATTGATATACATATTGGCATGATTCATAAATATAAAGAAAAGGCTTTCTTATACTCAATAATGCTCTCTTATGCACATTGATATCTTATTATTTCCAGTGAGTACATGGCTAAATTATTACAGCAAGAAAATCAATAAGTGAAATGAATGATTGTTAACACAAGAACCAACATTCTTTGTATTCATGGTTGTCACACAAGAATCAACCATAAAAAAATTTCACATGCTGTTACACATATTTCACATGTTGTTACACCTGTATTACATGCTGTTACACATATATTACATGTTGTTACACATGTATTTTACATGCTGCTACTCCTGTATTTTACATCCTGAAAATATTCCTTATTAAAAAGACATCATCAATCAAAGCCATAGTTCGAATTCCAAAAGTTCTTAAGAAGATCCATGCATGGTTGCATGAGGACATGAAACAAGTTGAGTTGGGGGGCATGTTAGGACTCATAAATGTCACATTTATATCCTCTTTTCCCTTCACCATTCCTTACATTTCATGGTCCTAATAAGCCTTTTATCATACCATTTCCATACATACATTTGGGTTTCACCTTATTATTTTCCACTTTATTCATTTTAGTATTTTAAGTGATTTTATGATTAAATATTAGAAAAATGACATATTTTCATTATATATCAAGGTTGGATGAGTTTGATTATGTGTGCAGGCATATTTGAAGATTTCAACAAAGTCAAAATTCACCACCTATCCTCAAATTCGAATTACATCTTTGAAGATTTGAAAGAGATTTGAAGATAAT
>JZKD02S2269593.1:0-23469 GCA_000966675.3 Picea glauca | reverse complement strand
TTGGTGCCATATCCAAGAGCTGGACTATGAGCAGATCCCCTTTAAATGCCTCAGGTGCCATGAATACGGTCATTTCGCAAGAAGCTGTCCCAAAGTCTCTGAGGAGCTGGGACCAACCAAAGAAGGTGATTTTCAGCCAGTATCGTCCCGACAAAGGCATCCAAGGCGAAAGGAACCGGCTCCCCAGGCTCCAAAAGCCACCCATCCATCGAAGGCAACTCTAGAAAATAAAAACAGCTTTGATGCGTTGAAGGATGATGAAGCCCCATATCTCGAAGCAACAGAAGAGAAGGAAGACCCACTGGCAAACAAAAGCCGTCCGGTCCCCTCCCCCCCAGTCCCGGTAGCAGCGAGAGATTTACGAGCTTCAGTTCCGGACCCCTCTGCCTCGGCAGGTCTAACTGATTCAGTCCCTTCTAGCGATTCTGTGGAAACTTCTGACACCGAAGACCTTTCAGTCCCGTCTCCTCCCCTCACCCGAGGACGAAAGACCAACAAAGCGTGCAGAGAAAAGGAGGCGGCCTCCAACATTTCTTTAGGCTCTCAGAAAATGCTGGACCCCTACATTAAGAGGAAAATTCCTCCCCCCTCCGGTTGTTGTATTGCTTCTATCTCCTATTGTGCTCACAGTTTGTGAGAATTTATACATGTATGCAGTCTTTGTCATTTTTTCGAATTAGCTCAAGAAGCAGATGGAATTGGTTTCCCAAGACATTCATAAGAAGGTTGGCAGCACTGTTAGAGGTCACCAACCTTCTTTAAATTTGTAACTTTCTGATTTTGGCATGCCAGAATGCCGCCTAATGCAACATAACCGTCTCTGTTAAAAAAAAAAAACATCAATCTACCTTCAGTAGCAGGTGCAATGTATATTTTGACCTTCATTGATGATTTTTCTCGATTTACATGGGTTTATTTTCCAAAGAACAAGAACCTTGTCTTTGAAAAATTCAAGGAGTTTAGAGCCTTTGCTGAAAATAAATTCGTTCGACTCATCAAGTGCTTGATATTAGATAATGGTGGTGAGTATGTAAATCCACCTTTTGAAGAATACCTGGTTCAATATGGTATTAACTAGAAACGATCAGTTCCTCACACACCTTAGCATAATGGGATCACGGAACGCAAGAATTTGATGTTAGTCAAAATGGATAAATGTCTTTTGTAGGATAATATATGCCTCCTTGCTTCTAGGATGAATTGGTGTATTGTGAAAACTATATGCTCAATCTCATCTCGACTCGATATATTCCTTCCATGACTCGAGTCGAATTATGGTGTGGAAAGAAGCCTTTAGTTGGCCACCTCTATGTGTTTGTATGTGTTGTTTGATCTCACATTTTCGATGATTGCATAAATAAATTTGATGCAAAAATTCATGCTTGCATCATGATGGGATACTCTGAAGAGTCGAAATACTATCAATTGTTTGATCTTGTCAAATGACAAATTATTATCAGATGAAATATATGCTTTTAGGAGAATTATTATGGAATCAAGTTGTTGAATGCCTCCTTTGGATTGTTGCAAAATGATCCCTTTGATATTTTCTCTCTCACTGGTTCTCCAGTCCCATATTTCAGTCATTCGACTGGACAATTGAACTTTATTCATGTTTCAACTAGACCATCAACTTCTGAGTCAACTAATATATCATCCTGTGTCTCTATTGTTCCATCAACTAAAGACCCTCCAACTTATTATAGATCTATTGCATTGAACCAGAGTTCACCCATTTCTTGTCTACCCACATGAGTTTCCAAGATTTTTGAAGCTGTTGGACTTGATGTTATGGATTCTTCCTTTAGATGACACACTCAAAGTCATAAGGAGCATGTCAACATTTCCCTAATGAATCATGTACTTGAAGCTTCTGATCTTGTTTTCTACTTATATGTTGAAGGATGGCTTGAATCAAAGCAGGCTATGCAGACAAAAATTGGTTATTTGTCGAAGAATGACACTTGGGACTCAATTCCATGACCTTAAGGAAAGAACATTGTGAAGTTTCGATGGGTCTACAAGAACAAATTTACCTCTAAAGGTGTTGTTGAGAAATATAAAGCATTCTTAGTAGTGAAGGGATTTTCTCAACAAGAAGGAATTGAATACATGGAATCCTTTTTCCCTTTCGCAAATCTCTTTTCAACTGATTATTTCCCTTGCTACTCATTTTGGATTTCAAATCTATCAGATGGATTTGAAGAGTGATTTTCTTCATGGAGACCTATTTGAAGAAATTTTCAGAGAAAACCACCTAGTTTTATGAGAAAATCTAACATGGTTTGTTGACTCAAAAAGTCACTTTATGGTTTGAAGCAGGCGCCCCCAAGCCCAATATGCTAAACTCGGCAGTTTCTTTCTTAGAATTGGTTTGAAACATTGTGAATTTGATCGCAAATTGTATGTAATCCATACCAATGGAGCCACCTTGATTATTTTTGTATATGTAGATGAATTACTCATTAATAGAAATAATAATGATCTCATCCTTAGATTGAAGAAACAACTTGCTAATGCCTTAGATATGAAAGATATTGGTAGTCTACATTATTTTTTGGGTTTTCAAGTATTACCACTATGAGATGGATTTTTCATTTCTTAGTCTAAATATGTGATGGATCTGTTGACACATTTTAATATGGCTGATTTTAATTCCTCTACTACTCATTTCCAATCTAGAGTAAAGTTCACCAAAACTTGGCAAACAACCACAGTTGATGCTACACTTTATCGATAATTCATCGATGATATTATTTATGTTACTCATATTTGACCTGACATTTCCTTTTTTGTTAGTTTGGTTTAATGGTTTACATAGGACCCTAAACCAAACCACTAGAAATAAGTCAAATGAAATTTTCACTATCTCGAGGATACAACTCATTTTGGTATCAAACATTGTCGAAGTTCATAATCATTGGTCTACTTCACTAACTCCGACTAGGCTGCCGACAATGATGATCGTAATTCCACTTCTGGCTATGTGTTTGACTTTAGCATTGGACCATTGGCATGGTCGTACAAGAAATAAAAGGTAGTCTCTTTGCCAACTACATTTGAAGAATATCATGGTGTCGTTCAAGCATATACTCAAGTAGTATGGATCTGCCAACTTTTGCGAGAACTTTACCTTCCTATTCATACCTCAACTTCAATCTATTGTGATCAATATAGTGCTATACAGGTTGATGACAATCCTATTTTTTTTTATTTTGTAGGATCAAACATGTATTTACGCACAGTTCCAAGTGTTTAGATGTGTGTAAATCGTCCAAAGCCTTCTACCTTGAGGCTTTACTTTAATTAAAAGAATTATTAAAGTGATTTTATTAATTATTTGAGTTATTTAAGGAAATGATAAAAGTAATTAGCATTTAATCTTGGTCATTGATCTCAAGTGGGGTGAGAAGTAATATCAACCATAAATCACTTTGGAGATTAGGGTTAGGTTGTGATTGAAGATTATAAAAGAAAGAGTAGGGTGAAGAAGGAACATACTTTATGAAACTTGTGTGTGAGACGCAAAGAGGGTTGGATAAAAGATAATTGTGATCCAAGGATATCTTGGATAGGTGGAGAAGTACTTCCATATTGATATCAGGGGAAGGAGAAGAGAAAATAGAGGCAATCACAAGTGGGTTTCAGTAGAGAAAATACACATAAAAGGGTCGAGCCATACATATTTTGTTGTAAACTCCTTGAGGTCATGTGCAGGGGTTTTAGTGGATACAAGTGCATATACATGGGTTTTATTAAGGAAAGGTCCATACAACTTGAAAATAATTCCAGATATGGGTCATAGAGAAGAGAAGACTTTGTCAATTTTGTTTTCTGTTGTATTTCTCTAAGTGGGCTACTATCCCTACTATGAGAGACTCAATTTTATCATAATAAAATCATCTTAATATTGGTTTTCCCTTTTGGATTTTTTCAGGGGTATCTACTAAAAAATATTAGTGTTTATGTGTGCATGATTTGGTTTCCAATATTTCTTTCACTATCTTTATTTTAGTTGAATATTCCAACTGTCTATGTTTTTTTGTGAGCTCCTAACTTGATTTACAGTAAGTAAATCACTACATAACAACATATCTATGTTCTGGAGTAGGGGTTTCAACATGGTATTAGAGAAAATAGTTTGAGAGGAAACCAGATCTCAGATCCATATCATGGGATAGAATATATATCAAATCTATAGGATATATAAGCAAACCCATAACTAGCAGGAAGAAATCGAAGGATATGTTTCAGGGAAACAGTCGTAGTATGTCGGAACTAGGGTTTTGTAGTTGTACATAGGTTGTAGAACAAATATTTTCACACATGCGTGATTGTATTGGGAGACATTCACATATACATAGGTTGTAGTAATGACAGGTGCATACATACATGGCTTTTAGTAAGGGAAGTCATATACATACAAAGGTTTTAGTGGTGACATATGCGTATAGGTTCATATAAGTCAATACAAAGGTTTATTCAGTGGCAGGTTCTTTCTAGGGAAGTTTATGAGGTCTAAGGGATGGAAAAAACAACTTTGAGAGTTGAAGATAAATTGGATGGAGCATCCAACCTCCTATCTTGGGAAGAAAGAGTGACTTTGGTATTGACGAATTATGACCTTTGGGAGTTAGTGGAAAAAATAATTGCTCCACTGACATATCTAACATTTTTGCTAGCTCTCAAGAGGAAGGAGATCAAGGTTGAAAGGATTATATTGGATTTAGTGAAGGATCATATAATTCCCCCCCTTTCTGAGAAGAACATGTCCACATATATGTTTCATTCCTTGGTAGGTTTATTATAGAACATTAACATGAATAAGAATATGGTCTTAAGAAATAAACTCAAATTAGTGCAATTATCTAGATCCGATGATGTTACTAGATATATCATGAGGATCATACAGGTATGTGATCATATTTCATCCATAGAGGAGAAAGTAGAAGACGCAGAGCTCATGAATGTGGAATTGAATGGTCTTCCCAAGTCTTGGGAACCATTTGTTAAGAGAGTTTGCACTCAACAACATATCCCAAATTGGAAGAGAATTTTGGATGATTCAATCTACAAAGAGACTCGAAAGGAGTCTATGAGTATCAAGTAGGGAATTAGTGATGAGAAATTGGCCCTTGTCAGTAAAATAAGGAAGGAAAAAGGAAAGAGTTCTAGTAAGAATGGTAACCGTGATGGAGGATCATCGCATCTGAGGAAGAAGAAGGAGTTGAGTAAAATCAAGTGTTTATGATGTTATAAGAATGGAAATTATGCATCTCAATGTCTGAAAAGAAAGAAGGGAAAATGAAAGATGAAAACAATAGCATCAACAAAGACACAAATTGATGAGTTTGCATCAAATTTTAATAAGGATTTCTCATTGGTTTCTTGCCTTTCTACCAACACACCCACCAAAAGGGAATGATACTTGGAAATTGTTGCATCTCATCATATGACAAAATAATGGGAGTTATTTAGAGCTTGATGGAGAGGGATTTAGATGTTCATGTGGAAATTGGTGTTGATTCCAATTATGTAGTGAAGAGAGAGGGAACAATGATGTTCCAACTTGAGTAAGGAGGTTTGTTGTATTCCTAGGATATGCTTTATGCACCAGGTTTGAAGAAGAATTTTCTTTCAGTCTTAGCTATAGAGGATAGGGGTTTTTCCATTAGTTTTTAGAAAGAGAAAGTATCCATACGTCGAAATAAAGATAGCTCAAGAATAGGAGTGGTCATTGGGGTTAGAGAGGGAAATTTATACTATGATGAAATAACATCCTTGTCATCCTATGGATGCCATGACAAAGGAATTTATGAGGATGTGACAAACATATTACAGTAGTGATTGGTTGTTGCAATGTGTGAATCAGACAGATTGTTGGGAGTAGAAGTAGTGATGCATATCGATTGAATGCTACAGAGTTGCAACATTGGGGCAACTGGGAGTGTTTCTATAGAAAGGACAAGTGTGTGGATGGCTATGAGGACAATTGTTACATGAGAAATGACAGATGTTGTGTATGAAGAGAAGTGAATTATTTGAATGAATAAAAATGACATGTAGAGGGAGATGGAGATTCATTGCAGAAAGGAAAAGTTAGAAGTTAGAAGGAAAAAGGATTGAAGAGAGTTGGGGAAACTAAAGCAAACAATTTTGGATGAATAAAACAAAACATCAAATATATTGATAGGGGTCTTGCACAACTGATAGGATAAGAGAGATCATGTGATAGGAATGAGAAATGGTTGAGGTCTCCATGGCCTCTAGCCTGGAAACCCAATGAATATTTTAAGCTCAGATCTAGCCATCGAGCCATTGTATTGTAGTATTGTAGTATGAGTGTTGCAGCGTGAGGATGATTGAGTTTCAACAGAAGGATTTTTTTTATAAAAAAGATATGTTGTGAGAGACAGGTTGTAACAAGAGGATTTGTTTTGCAGCCACAAGTGTAGGCAAATTGCAACAAAGGTGAATTACAATAGAAGTGAGTTAAAACATAAGAAAAATGGGAGTAGTGAGTTAGTAGGTGAGTTGCAGCAGAATACGAATGGGAACAAAGAGTTAGTAGGTGACTTGCAACAATAATATGGTTGACTTGCAACAAAAGGTTTGTCACCATGGAAGGTAAGTTGCATCGAGCTACAACAAAAGGTGAGTTACAATAGAAGACGAGTTGTAGCAAGTGAATATGCAGCAGACGAATGAATTTGTAACATGCATTGTGGTGTTACTATGAAATAAACGTGAATACAGGGAGACAATTTACAACCCTAGGGGTTGTGACATTATTAGACCTAAAATAAGGAAAATTTATAAGAATCAAGAAGCTTTATGGAAGCTATGATTCCTATCAAGGACACAAGAAGAAATTATTCCACTCTGAATGTACTCTAATGGATGTGGGAGGATGCCCATTGCATCAAGTGGTATCAGAGGTCAATTCAACTCTAGGGTGAAATAATGTGAAAATATATCATATCATGGTTCAACCTTGGGACAAAATAACACCAGGAGAATGATGGTTCCATATTGTGTTACTAAAGGAATAATGATAGGAGACAGTGATGGAGAAAGAGCCTATGAAGTGTAGTTTGGCTTAGGGATACAAAATAACTACCAAATATTTCCTCTTGAAGATGAGCACGTTAATGGGGTACAAAAATTGAGACTTAGAATACAGATAACGGAGTGGTACCCGATGTAAATATGAATGCTAAAATGGGAAAAGATAGAAAGGATAAAAAAATTGCATAAAGAAAATTTCAGAATGTTGTTGCTGAAAAGGAAGAAGTCTCGAAGATGCATGGCTGCTAGAAATATATAGCAGTTGTGGTGGCGGTTATCCATGATTTGTATCTTGGAATGAATTCACGGTCATAGGAAATGAGTGAGTGTGGCTACAATAGGAATGCAGTCAAAAGGTTTCTTAGATTGGAGACTAGGCTCATATGTTCTGAGGAGCATGTTGGTAGCAATGAGCACATGGTTTTCGAATGGTGGATACAAGTTTTGTGTGGGCCTGAATTTAAGAGAAATAAATAAGAACATAGATGCAGAAGAAGTATTGCAACATTGGAAATTTACAGACACATGGTTGTCTCAGATGTAACAAAGAAAGGAGGGAGAGAAGATGGAATTTTTGTTTTCCCTTAATATGTTATTTTCTTGTTGCAAGAAGAAAGACATTTGTGGCTGCAAATGGAAGTGGATGTTCTTGGATAAAAAGAAGATGTATTAGAATGACATCTATGAATGAAAATGAACTACAAAGGCTACATGAAATGGGAAGGTTATAGAAGTTGCCTATGATGAAGAAGATGAAGTGGTGAAGATGAAGCATGATGAAAGTTGTCGAGTTGAAGATGGATAATGTATAATATGAAATATGAGGAAGTTGTTGAAGATGTTGCTAACAAAGATAGTAGAATATTTCAAATCTCTTGAGGAAGAATACATGTTGCAGAAGAATGTTAGAAGAGTGATGGTTGTTAAGGAACAAGCATGAATGTGTTGCATGGAAAAGAAGCAGACTCTTGAAAGTTCACTCTAGTAATTTTCAAAGAATTTGTATATGCCGAAAAAATCGTCAACTGAGGTATTTTTCATGTGATGTGGATTGAGTTAAGGAAGGTGTAACATAGGAGCATGTGACTTCATGTTGTGTAGCTTCGATCATGAGTGGTTGGATGCACCGAACGAACTTTGTACATAGCATGAAAAAGGGTAGTGGGATGTCTTGGATTGGACATTACTCAGATGAAGTTGTGAAAGTGATGTGGATGAGTCAAGTAAGGTGTAACATGGGAGCATCTGATTCGATGTTGTGTAGCTTCGAGCATGAGTGGTTGGATACACTAAATGAACTTCGTACATTGCATGAAAAAGGGCAGTGGAATGTCTTGGATTGGAAGTGACTCAGATCAAATTATACAGGTAATGCATGACTGAAACGAACTCGACTAGTGCTTGTGGTAATGAATAAGGAGAGATAGAGAAGGTAGTAGTACCAAAGGGTGATTTGTTGCACAAAGTTGAGTTGCAACAGGAAAGATACGATATTTTCAAATATCCATGATGAGATTATTGGAAATACGAATGTGTAGCAGAGGAGGATGTCTTGCAAATTCAAGTGTGTATCATCTGAGGACTATAGCATTGGGAGTAAAATGTTGATGTATTTTCATTGGACAGTTGTAGATGTGGGTGATTTACCTCATAAGCATGNGAAAATAATTCCAGATATGGGTCATAGAGAAGAGAAGACTTTGTCAATTTTGTTTTCTGTTGTATTTCTCTAAGTGGGCTACTATCCCTACTATGAGAGACTCAATTTTATCATAATAAAATCATCTTAATATTGGTTTTCCCTTTTGGATTTTTTCAGGGGTATCTACTAAAAAATATTAGTGTTTATGTGTGCATGATTTGGTTTCCAATATTTCTTTCACTATCTTTATTTTAGTTGAATATTCCAACTGTCTATGTTTTTTTGTGAGCTCCTAACTTGATTTACAGTAAGTAAATCACTACATAACAACATATCTATGTTCTGGAGTAGGGGTTTCAACATGGTATTAGAGAAAATAGTTTGAGAGGAAACCAGATCTCAGATCCATATCATGGGATAGAATATATATCAAATCTATAGGATATATAAGCAAACCCATAACTAGCAGGAAGAAATCGAAGGATATGTTTCAGGGAAACAGTCGTAGTATGTCGGAACTAGGGTTTTGTAGTTGTACATAGGTTGTAGAACAAATATTTTCACACATGCGTGATTGTATTGGGAGACATTCACATATACATAGGTTGTAGTAATGACAGGTGCATACATACA
Source organism: Picea glauca (assembly GCA_000966675.3). Taxonomy (NCBI): domain Eukaryota; kingdom Viridiplantae; phylum Streptophyta; class Pinopsida; order Pinales; family Pinaceae; genus Picea; species Picea glauca. The sequence continues at coordinate 14,126 of JZKD02S2269593.1, read as the reverse complement.
TGGCTTTTAGTAAGGGAAGTCATATACATACAAAGGTTTTAGTGGTGACATATGCGTATAGGTTCATATAAGTCAATACAAAGGTTTATTCAGTGGCAGGTTCTTTCTAGGGAAGTTTATGAGGTCTAAGGGATGGAAAAAACAACTTTGAGAGTTGAAGATAAATTGGATGGAGCATCCAACCTCCTATCTTGGGAAGAAAGAGTGACTTTGGTATTGACGAATTATGACCTTTGGGAGTTAGTGGAAAAAATAATTGCTCCACTGACATATCTAACATTTTTGCTAGCTCTCAAGAGGAAGGAGATCAAGGTTGAAAGGATTATATTGGATTTAGTGAAGGATCATATAATTCCCCCCCTTTCTGAGAAGAACATGTCCACATATATGTTTCATTCCTTGGTAGGTTTATTATAGAACATTAACATGAATAAGAATATGGTCTTAAGAAATAAACTCAAATTAGTGCAATTATCTAGATCCGATGATGTTACTAGATATATCATGAGGATCATACAGGTATGTGATCATATTTCATCCATAGAGGAGAAAGTAGAAGACGCAGAGCTCATGAATGTGGAATTGAATGGTCTTCCCAAGTCTTGGGAACCATTTGTTAAGAGAGTTTGCACTCAACAACATATCCCAAATTGGAAGAGAATTTTGGATGATTCAATCTACAAAGAGACTCGAAAGGAGTCTATGAGTATCAAGTAGGGAATTAGTGATGAGAAATTGGCCCTTGTCAGTAAAATAAGGAAGGAAAAAGGAAAGAGTTCTAGTAAGAATGGTAACCGTGATGGAGGATCATCGCATCTGAGGAAGAAGAAGGAGTTGAGTAAAATCAAGTGTTTATGATGTTATAAGAATGGAAATTATGCATCTCAATGTCTGAAAAGAAAGAAGGGAAAATGAAAGATGAAAACAATAGCATCAACAAAGACACAAATTGATGAGTTTGCATCAAATTTTAATAAGGATTTCTCATTGGTTTCTTGCCTTTCTACCAACACACCCACCAAAAGGGAATGATACTTGGAAATTGTTGCATCTCATCATATGACAAAATAATGGGAGTTATTTAGAGCTTGATGGAGAGGGATTTAGATGTTCATGTGGAAATTGGTGTTGATTCCAATTATGTAGTGAAGAGAGAGGGAACAATGATGTTCCAACTTGAGTAAGGAGGTTTGTTGTATTCCTAGGATATGCTTTATGCACCAGGTTTGAAGAAGAATTTTCTTTCAGTCTTAGCTATAGAGGATAGGGGTTTTTCCATTAGTTTTTAGAAAGAGAAAGTATCCATACGTCGAAATAAAGATAGCTCAAGAATAGGAGTGGTCATTGGGGTTAGAGAGGGAAATTTATACTATGATGAAATAACATCCTTGTCATCCTATGGATGCCATGACAAAGGAATTTATGAGGATGTGACAAACATATTACAGTAGTGATTGGTTGTTGCAATGTGTGAATCAGACAGATTGTTGGGAGTAGAAGTAGTGATGCATATCGATTGAATGCTACAGAGTTGCAACATTGGGGCAACTGGGAGTGTTTCTATAGAAAGGACAAGTGTGTGGATGGCTATGAGGACAATTGTTACATGAGAAATGACAGATGTTGTGTATGAAGAGAAGTGAATTATTTGAATGAATAAAAATGACATGTAGAGGGAGATGGAGATTCATTGCAGAAAGGAAAAGTTAGAAGTTAGAAGGAAAAAGGATTGAAGAGAGTTGGGGAAACTAAAGCAAACAATTTTGGATGAATAAAACAAAACATCAAATATATTGATAGGGGTCTTGCACAACTGATAGGATAAGAGAGATCATGTGATAGGAATGAGAAATGGTTGAGGTCTCCATGGCCTCTAGCCTGGAAACCCAATGAATATTTTAAGCTCAGATCTAGCCATCGAGCCATTGTATTGTAGTATGTACGAATGAACAAAATAATTGTTGTTGAAGAATTAATATTGTTGTGTGTATATGAATTAATGTGTTGTGTTCTTGAAAGAATTATGTGTGAGTTATTGTCTTCATTGAATGAGAAATCCTATAAATAATAATGTTGTATGGCTATACAGGGGCATGAGTGTGTGTAAGTTCATGTTAGAAATTGTGGTCTCCCATGAAAAGGATGAACGCTCTGGTTCTACGAGTACAGAATAGTTGAAGAGAAAGGAGCTACAATGAGAAGAATTTTTCATAAAATGTGTAACGTAACAGGATATGGAATCTGGATTATTATTAGAGATGAGTTGCAGTAAGGGATTATCATAGAAAATATATACTATGCAAGATATGTTGTTGTAGCAGTGTGTGTGTAACATGATGAGTGTTGCAGCGTGAGGATGATTGAGTTTCAACAGAAGGATTTTTTTATAAAAAGTATATGTTGTGAGAGACAGGTTGTAACAAGAGGATGTGTTTTGCAGCCACAGGTGTAGGAAAATTGCAACAAAGGTGAATTACAATAGAAGTGAGTTACAACATAAGAAAAATGGGAGTAGTGAGTTAGTAGGTGAGTTGCAGCAGAATACAAATGGGAACAAAGAGTTAGTAGGTGACTTGCAACAATAATATGGTTGACTTGCAACAAAAGGTTTGTCACCATGGAAGGTAAATTGCATTGAGCTACAACAGAAGGTGAGTTACAATAGAAGACGAGTTGTAGCAAGTGAATATGCAGTAGACAAATGAATCTGTAACATGCATTGTGGTGTTACTATGAAATAAATGTGAATACAGGGAGAAAATTTACAACCCTAGGGGTTGTGACATTATTAGACATAAAATAAGGAAAATTTATAAGAATCAAGAAGCTTTATGGAAGCTATGATTCCTATCAAGGACACAAGAAGAAATTAGTCCACTCTGAATGTCCTCTGATGGATGTGGGAGGATGCCCATTGCATCAAGTGGTATCAGAGGTCAATTCAACTCTAGGGTGAAATAATGTGAAAATATATCATATCATGGTTAAACCTTGGGACAAAATAACACCAAGAGAATGATGGTTCCATATTGTGTTACTAAAGGAATAATGATAGGAGACAGTGATGGAGAAAGAGCCTGTGAAGTGTAGTTTAGCTTAGGGATACAAAATAACTACCAAATATTTCCTCTTGAAGATGAGCACGTTAATGGGGTACAAAAATTGAGAGTTAGAATACAGATAACGGAGTGGTACCGGATGTAAATATGAATGCTGAAATGGGAAAAGATAGAAAGGATAAAAAAATTGCATAAAGAAAATTTCAGAAGGTTGTTGCTGAAAAGGAAGAAGTCTCGAAGATGCATGGCTGCTAGAAATATATAGCATTTGTGGTGGCGGTTATCCATGATTTGTATCTTGGAATGAATTCATGGTCATAGGAAATGAGTGAGTGTGGCTACAATAGGAATGCAATCAAAAGGTTTCTTAGATTGGAGACTAGGCTCATATGTTCTGAGGAGCATGTTGGTAGCAATGAGCACATGGTTTTCGAATGGTGGATACAAGTTTTGTGTGGGCCTGAATTTAAGAGAAATAAATAAGAACATAGATGCAGAAGAAGTATTGCAACATTGGAAATTTACAGACACATGGTTGTCTCAGATGTAACAAAGAAAGGAGGGAGAGAAGATGGAATTTTTGTTTTCCCTTAATATGTTATTTTCTTGTTGCAAGAAGAAAGACATTTGTGGCTGCAAATGGAAGTGGATGTTCTTGGATAAAAAGAAGATGTATTAGAATGACATCTATGAATGAAAATGAACTACAAAGGCTACATGAAATGGGAAGGTTATAGAAGTTGCCTATGATGAAGAAGATGAAGTGGTGAAGATGAAGCATGATGAAAGTTGTCGAGTTGAAGATGGATAATGTATAATATGAAATATGAGGAAGTTGTTGAAGATGTTGCTAACAAAGATAGTAGAATATTTCAAATCTCTTGAGGAAGAATACATGTTGCAGAAGAATGTTAGAAGAGTGATGGTTGTTAAGGAACAAGCATGAATGTGTTGCATGGAAAAGAAGCAGACTCTTGAAAGTTCACTCTAGTAATTTTCAAAGAATTTGTATATGCCGAAAAAATCGTCAACTGAGGTATTTTTCATGTGATGTGGATTGAGTTAAGGAAGGTGTAACATAGGAGCATGTGACTTCATGTTGTGTAGCTTCGATCATGAGTGGTTGGATGCACCGAACGAACTTTGTACATAGCATGAAAAAGGGTAGTGGGATGTCTTGGATTGGACATTACTCAGATGAAGTTGTGAAAGTGATGTGGATGAGTCAAGTAAGGTGTAACATGGGAGCATCTGATTCGATGTTGTGTAGCTTCGAGCATGAGTGGTTGGATACACTAAATGAACTTCGTACATTGCATGAAAAAGGGCAGTGGAATGTCTTGGATTGGAAGTGACTCAGATCAAATTATACAGGTAATGCATGACTGAAACGAACTCGACTAGTGCTTGTGGTAATGAATAAGGAGAGATAGAGAAGGTAGTAGTACCAAAGGGTGATTTGTTGCACAAAGTTGAGTTGCAACAGGAAAGATACGATATTTTCAAATATCCATGATGAGATTATTGGAAATACGAATGTGTAGCAGAGGAGGATGTCTTGCAAATTCAAGTGTGTATCATCTGAGGACTATAGCATTGGGAGTAAAATGTTGATGTATTTTCATTGGACAGTTGTAGATGTGGGTGATTTACCTCATAAGCATGNTCTAGGGTGAAATAATGTGAAAATATATCATATCATGGTTCAACCTTGGGATAGAATAACACCAGGAGAATGATGGTTCCATATTGTGTTACTAAAGGAATAATGATAGGAGACAGTGATGGAGAAAGATCTTGTAAAGTGTAGTCTGGCTTAGGGATACAAAATAACTACCAAATATTTTCTCTTGAGGATGAGCAGGTTAATGGGGTAAAAAAATTGAGAGTTAGAATACAGATAACAGAGTGGTACTAGATGTAAATATGAATGATGAAATGGGAAAAGATAGAAAGGATAAAAAAAATGCATAAAGAAAATTTCAGAAGGTTGTGGCTAAAAAGGAAGAAGTCTCTAAGATACATGGCTGCTAGAAATATATAGCAGTTGTGGTGGTGGTTATCCATGATTTGTATCTTGGAATGAATTCATGGTCATAGGAAATGAGCGAGTGTGGCTACAATAGGAATGTAGTCAAAAGGTTTCCTAGATTGGAGAGTAGGCTCATATGTTCTGAGGAGCATGTTGGTAGCAATGAGCGCATGGTTTTCGAATGGTGGATACAAGTTTTGTGTGGGCCTGAATTTAAGAGAAATAAATAAGAACATAGATGCAAAAGAAATATTGCAGCATTGGAAATTTACAGACACGTGGTTGTCTCAGATGTAACAAAGAAAGGAGGGAGAGAAGATGGAATTTTTGTTTTCCCTTAATATGTTATTTGCTTGTTGCAGGAAGAAAGACATATGTGGTTGCAAATGGAAGTGGATGTTCTTGGATAAAAAGAAGATGTAGTAGAATGACAATTATGCATGAAAATAAACTACAAAGGCTACAGGAAATGGGAAGGTTATAGAGGTTATATATGATGAAGAAGATGAAGTGGTGAAGATGAAGCATGATGAAAGTTGTCATGTTGAAGATGGATAATGTATAATATGAAATATGAAGAAGTTGTTGAATATGTTGCTAACAGAGATAGTAGAATATTTCAAATCACTTGAGGAAGAATACATGTTGCAGAAGAATGTTAGAAGACTGAAGGTTGTTGAGGAATGAGCATGAAGGTGTTGGATGGAGAAGAAGAAGACTCTTGAAAGTTCTCTCTGGTAATTTTCAAAGAATTTGTATATGCCGAAAAAATCATCAACTGGGGTAGTTTTCATGTGATATTGATTAAGCTAAGGAAGGTGTAACATAGGATCATGTGACTCCATGTTGTGTAGCTTCGAGAATGAGTGGTTGGCTGCACTGAACGAACTTTGTACACTGCATGAAAAAGGGCAGTGGGATGTCTTGGATTGGAAATTACTCAGATCAAGTTGTGAAAGTGATGTGGATGAGTCAAGTAAGGTGTAACATGGGAGCATGTGATTCCATGTTGTGTAGCTTCAAGCATGAGTGGTTGGCTACACCGAATGAACTTCGTACATTGCATGAAAAAGGGTAGTGGAATGTCCTGGATTGGAAGTGACTCAGATCAAATTATAAGGTAATGAATGACTGAAAAGAACCTGACTAGTGCTTGTGGTAATGAATAAGGAGAGATAGAGAAGGCAGTAGTAACAAAGGGTTATTTGTTGCACAAAGTTGAGTTGCAACAGGAAAGATATGAAATTTTTAAATCTCCATGATGAGATTATTGGAAATAAGAATGTGTAGTAGAGGAGGTTATCTTGCAAACTCAATTCTGTATCATGTGAGGAGTATAGCATTGGGAGTGAAATGTTGACGTATTTTCATTGGATAGTTGTAGATGTGGGTGATTTACCTCATAAGCATGAGAACATGAATTCTTGAAACCTTAGGAGTCTGAGGTTAAAGCATCCTGATCATCCTAGGGAAGACATGATGAAGAAAGCTACAAGGATGTGATACAACTATTACATAAGTGATTGGTTGTTGAAGGGTGTGAATGAGATGTACTGTTGGGAGTAGTCGCAGTGACGCAAATCGATTGAGTGCTACAGAGTTGCATCATTGGGGTAGCTAGGAGAGCTACTATAGTATGGATGAGTGTGTGGACAACTACAAGGACAATTGTTACATGATCAGTGGTGGACGTTAGGGCTCAGGAGGAGGAAATTATTGGAATGAAGTGGAAAGACACGTACAGGGTGTTGAATAGTCATTGTGGAAAGGACAGGCTAGAAGATGGAATGAAAAATTATTGAAGAGTTCTATGGAAACTGAAGAGAAGAATTATAGAAAAACAAAACAAAACCTCAGAGATATTGATAGGGGGATTAAAGAACCAAGAGGAGAAGAGGCATCATATGATAGGAGTGAGAATTGGTTGAGGTTTCCATGGTCTCTATCCTGGAAACCAAACGAATATTGTAAGATCATATCTAGAAATCGAGCCATTGTATTGTACTTTGTACGAATGAATAAAATAATTACTGTTGTAGAATTAATATTGATGTGTGTATGAATGAATGTGTTTTGCTCTTGACATAATTATGTGTGCATTAATATATTGCTTGAATGAGTAATCCTATAGAGAATGGTGTTGTATGTCTATGGAGGGGCATGAGGATGTGTAAGTTCATGCTGCTAATTGTGGTTTCTCATGAGGAGGATAAATGCTTGTTGGGCCCCAGCAACCCCATTCTTTTTCTTTAATCAAAATCTAGGGTCCCTCAAAATTTTACTTGGATTCCTCATTTGTTTCCCTTTGAATTGATTGGATTAGTATTGGTTTTCTTTGTTTCAAGGTTGGTTTGAGTTTATATTTTTTTCTTTTATTTGGTTTGAATTTCATGAAATTTAATTGCCATTTCGTTTTGTTTTCTACAAAGTTTTGATGTTGATGGATGAGCTTCATAATTTGATATTTTTTATTGCGACACATATTTTCTATGACATTTGTTCACATTTGATCANTGTTATTTAATTTTAAAAATTATTTAATTTATTTTATCTTTCGAATGGGTAATTGGTTTAGAGTCGAACATTTTTTACTTTTAATTAGTTTGCAGTTTATAAATACAAAGTGATGTGACTTTTGGTTTTTGGAACATCAAGCATTGATGGTTCATCACACATCTCTTGGGTTTAGTTGGTCGAGCAGTCGACCTACATCTGGATATAGTCGGTTGAACGATCGACCAAGAAACTAGATTAGTCAGTTGAGTAGTCGACGTACCTATCTGTTAGGTAGTTGACTAGCAGTGGATCGACCAACCCAACAATTGAATATGAGTTGGATGCATAGGCAGTCCGATTGAGTATCATTTTTTAGCTGACTCGACAGTTCATATTTGGTGGAGTCAACTCTAACAATCGATGGTTACATGTGGATAAGATCTTATAGATTCTATGGAAGTTGGTTATATATTTAGGATATAAATAGCAGACCCCTTGGGTCATTATCATTAAGTATATCATGACAATCAAGAGATCAAATATGAACTATGATTTTATGATCACAGTGCACCTTTCTTAAGTATTGTAATAGTGTCTTTAGACACCATCCTTGTCTTCAAAATTTTGTTCCTCTTGAATTATCTACATAAGCACTTTTTTCTATTTTTGTCATTGGTTCAACCCTATTCCCCAACATGGTATCAAATCTTATGGTTTAAAACCTCAACCAATTATTTTCAAACCTTGCTAAGTCGTATCGATTATGTGATTGAATTTGGGCCAGCGGTTTGTTGATTGGAACCTTTGAAAATAAAATTTATATCTAGATACCGAAGATGGCTTCAAAAATTGATGCATCGGATATGAAAATACTACTAAAAATAAAAGGATCGTGGTAGTATATGAAGATTTTGATTCTAGATCCAATAGACGACCAAGAAAGTTTCATTGTTGATGGAAAGAAGAATGATGTTATAGGGATCATCATGACTTATATCTCACGGGAGATTTGATTTCACCTTTGTGAAATCAACTTCCCTCATCAAGTCTGGAAGAATTTGAAATCGTTGTTCGACCGAGTCAAGGAGAGCCATGTCATGCATTTTGATCCAGGAGGATCCAAGATGGCCAAAATTTTGAAGTCCTTAGATCACCTCAATACCAAAACCATTTCGAAGATCTTGACAAGATATTTTCGACAACGAGAATGCGAGATCAAATGACCTCTCTATGCAAAATTTGTGATTGGTCAAAGTTCTAGTCTAACAGGGAAAAAGTGAAAGTAACAGAGACATGTGGCAATGATGATGTGTCATGATGGCGTGGCAGTGATGACATGGTAGTGTTGATGTGGCATACTGACAAGGAAATTTGACATTGCATGATGGCATAGTAGTGATGATGTGGCAGTGTTGATCTGGTAATGACACGTCACACACAGGTGGACCGGTGAGCAAGTAACACATGGTGCCATTTGGCGCATGTGTGGTAATGGAATATTTCATTTCTTATGGTTTATTTATTTAACAAACAAATTCAAATTATTTTTAAACATATAACAAATATTTATTAAAAAAACTATATTCCATTAAAAGTGGATCCAATCTCCATTAAAAGATGATCCAAAATCCATTAAAAGTGGATTTGGTTATTTTAAAATATGTCAATTTTCTATATGATATACGGCTATGGAATATATATATTCTGTGGTTGTTGAAACATATATTTGATGACCATTTAAAAAAATGGTCAAAGCCATTAAAATTTGGGAATCGTATCATATGGATGGATTTTTTTTTTCATGTGGTTCACGACATCGGATATCGGTCCTCGCTACATCCCTGAAATCCAACCCCCCCTAAAATATGCAAGAGAACATAGGGAGGCCGAGCATTTTCATAATATTTAGGGCTCAACAGAAACATAATCTTATAGACCCATTTAAGGGCACAACATGTCACTCAAAAGGAATTGAACTTGGGTGGGGAGGGTAACAATCATTCCTTCCAACCAAGCAAGCTACATCCAATGGACATTAAAAAATTGAAGGACATGGGGGTGGGATTTAATCCACATATATGTGAAAGGGTCACAATATAATTTTAATATAATATATTTGGGTGAAACCACATGTTCGACCACTACCTCAAGGTGCCCTCATGGCTTCATGTTAGGCCCTAATGAGAATTGAACCTTTCCCAATGGTGAAAACATATATGGATGGATTATTCCATATGGTTATGGATTTTAACCATATATATATATAGTTCACCAAAAATTAGTTGGTCATATATTATATATGGGATTTTTAAAGATCATATGATTATTATTTATGGTTTTCATTCCGTAGGACATCTATTATTGGGGAAAATCCATATATGGTTGTTGAGATATATTTTTATGGTTAACCAATTAATTGGTTTGGTCGGACCATATATGTATTAAATTTGATATTTTTGATGCTTTGTTCCCGAAATTAAATGAGACCAAATCCCATTAAATGTGGGGAAAGAAGACTTGAAGTATTGACCCTTTGGTATATAACCAAGGGGGATTTTTACCATTAAGGAGAGGCAATTTCCATGCCCAATAGGCTTGTTGGTAAGGAGGGAATCCCAAAATAGAACATAGCGATGTGTATAGGCATCTTTTATCGAAATTACGAGGAAGACACAATGGTGCAGACCGAAACTGGATCTGCGCAACAAAATTTAGAGTCATTTCCAGAAATTGGTTATGTTGATGTAATTTTTTCAATTTTGTTGATTTATTGAAAAGGCCACTCCACAAGAAGCGGACCTAGAGACATAGATAGTGTGTCTGGTGAACTCCATTATCAAGTTGTGGTATATTTGTGTAATTTTTTTCTCTTTGATGTGTCCTCTTTACTTTTCACAATTTACTTATGTGAATGAGTTATGCAAGTTAATTTCATAAAATATTCTATTTAAAGTGAAGCTATCTACATAACAATGCAAGTTGCACTGTCAATTTAAAGACCATGTTAACTGAGAAAATATTTTTTATCAATGAAGGATTAATGATTAAATTAGTGACTAAGGACTTCTCAAATCAAGTGGTATCATAGCATGGTTGACAAGTCCATTCTTAGAAGATCTAGACTCAAGTGAGGTAAAGGCAAGATTGCAAGTTACGATCCAGAAATCCAAAAGCGACTTCATAAACATGAGATGGATTCACTAAGAAGGTTAGGTCCTTATGAATCTGAAGATGATTTCTTCAAGGAATTTAAGTTAATGCAATCCATGGTGCAAGAANTGTTATTTAATTTTAAAAATTATTTAATTTATTTTATCTTTCGAATGGGTAATTGGTTTAGAGTCGAACATTTTTTACTTTTAATTAGTTTGCAGTTTATAAATACAAAGTGATGTGACTTTTGGTTTTTGGAACATCAAGCATTGATGGTTCATCACACATCTCTTGGGTTTAGTTGGTCGAGCAGTCGACCTACATCTGGATATAGTCGGTTGAACGATCGACCAAGAAACTAGATTAGTCAGTTGAGTAGTCGACGTACCTATCTGTTAGGTAGTTGACTAGCAGTGGATCGACCAACCCAACAATTGAATATGAGTTGGATGCATAGGCAGTCCGATTGAGTATCATTTTTTAGCTGACTCGACAGTTCATATTTGGTGGAGTCAACTCTAACAATCGATGGTTACATGTGGATAAGATCTTATAGATTCTATGGAAGTTGGTTATATATTTAGGATATAAATAGCAGACCCCTTGGGTCATTATCATTAAGTATATCATGACAATCAAGAGATCAAATATGAACTATGATTTTATGATCACAGTGCACCTTTCTTAAGTATTGTAATAGTGTCTTTAGACACCATCCTTGTCTTCAAAATTTTGTTCCTCTTGAATTATCTACATAAGCACTTTTTTCTATTTTTGTCATTGGTTCAACCCTATTCCCCAACATGGTATCAAATCTTATGGTTTAAAACCTCAACCAATTATTTTCAAACCTTGCTAAGTCGTATCGATTATGTGATTGAATTTGGGCCAGCGGTTTGTTGATTGGAACCTTTGAAAATAAAATTTATATCTAGATACCGAAGATGGCTTCAAAAATTGATGCATTGGATATGAAAATACTACTAAAAATAAAAGGACCGTGGTAGTATATGAAGATTTTGATTCTAGATCCAATAGACGACCAGGCAAGTTTCATTGTTGATGGAAAGAAGCATGATGTTATAGGGATCATCATGACTTATATCTCACGGGAGATTTGATTTCACCTTTGTGAAATCAACTTCCCTCATCAAGTCTGGAAGAATTTGAAATCGTTGTTCGGCCGAGTCAAGGAGAGCCATGTCATGCATTTTGATCCAGGAGGATCCAAGATGGCCAAAATTTTGAAGTCCTCAGATCACCTCAATACCAAAACCATTTCGAAGATCTTGACAAGATATTTTCAACAATGAGAATGCGAGATCAAATGACCTCTCTATGCAAAATTTATGATTGGTCAAAGTTCTGGTCTAATAGGGAAAAAGTCAATGTGACAGAGACATGTGGCAATGATGATGTGTCATGATGGCGTGGCAGTGATGACATGGTAGTGTTGGTGTGGCATACTGACAAGGAAAGTTGACATTGCATGATGGCGTAGTAGTGATGATGTGGCAGTGTTGATGTGGTAGTGACACGTCACACACAGGTGGACCGGTGAGCAAGTAACACATGGTGCCATTTGGTGCATGTGTGGTCATGGAATATTTCATTTCTTATGGTTTATTTATTTAACAAACAAATTCAAATTATTCTTAAACATATAACAAATATTTATTAAAAAAACTATATTCCATTAAAAGTGGATCCAATCTCCATTAAAAGATGATCCAAAATCCATTAAAAGTGGATTTGGTTATTTTAAAATATGTCAATTTTCTATATGATATACGGCTATGGAATATATATATTCTGTGGTTGTTGAAACATATATTTGATGACCATTTAAAAAAATGGTCAAAGCCATTAAAATTTGGGAATCGTATCATATGGATGGATTTTTTTTTTCATGTGGTTCACGACATCGGATATCGGTCCTCGCTACATCCCTGAAATCCAACCCCCCCTAAAATATGCAAGAGAACATAGGGAGGCCGAGCATTTTCATAATATTTAGGGCTCAACAGAAACATAATCTTATAGACCCATTTAAGGGCACAACATGTCACTCAAAAGGAATTGAACTTGGGTGGGGAGGGTAACAATCATTCCTTCCAACCAAGCAAGCTACATCCAATGGACATTAAAAAATTGAAGGACATGGGGGTGGGATTTAATCCACATATATGTGAAAGGGTCACAATATAATTTTAATATAATATATTTGGGTGAAACCACATGTTCGACCACTACCTCAAGGTGCCCTCATGGCTTCATGTTAGGCCCTAATGAGAATTGAACCTTTCCCAATGGTGAAAACATATATGGATGGATTATTCCATATGGTTATGGATTTTAACCATATATATATATAGTTCACCAAAAATTAGTTGGTCATATATTATATATGGGATTTTTAAAGATCATATGATTATTATTTATGGTTTTCATTCCGTAGGACATCTATTATTGGGGAAAATCCATATATGGTTGTTGAGATATATTTTTATGGTTAACCAATTAATTGGTTTGGTCGGACCATATATGTATTAAATTTGATATTTTTGATGCTTTGTTCCCGAAATTAAATGAGACCAAATCCCATTAAATGTGGGGAAAGAAGACTTGAAGTATTGACCCTTTGGTATATAACCAAGGGGGATTTTTACCATTAAGGAGAGGCAATTTCCATGCCCAATAGGCTTGTTGGTAAGGAGGGAATCCCAAAATAGAACATAGCGATGTGTATAGGCATCTTTTATCGAAATTACGAGGAAGACACAATGGTGCAGACCGAAACTGGATCTGCGCAACAAAATTTAGAGTCATTTCCAGAAATTGGTTATGTTGATGTAATTTTTTCAATTTTGTTGATTTATTGAAAAGGCCACTCCACAAGAAGCGGACCTAGAGACATAGATAGTGTGTCTGGTGAACTCCATTATCAAGTTGTGGTATATTTGTGTAATTTTTTTCTCTTTGATGTGTCCTCTTTACTTTTCACAATTTACTTATGTGAATGAGTTATGCAAGTTAATTTCATAAAATATTCTATTTAAAGTGAAGCTATCTACATAACAATGCAAGTTGCACTGTCAATTTAAAGACCATGTTAACTGAGAAAATATTTTTTATCAATGAAGGATTAATGATTAAATTAGTGACTAAGGACTTCTCAAATCAAGTGGTATCATAGCATGGTTGACAAGTCCATTCTTAGAAGATCTAGACTCAAGTGAGGTAAAGGCAAGATTGCAAGTTACGATCCAGAAATCCAAAAGCGACTTCATAAACATGAGATGGATTCACTAAGAAGGTTAGGTCCTTATGAATCTGAAGATGATTTCTTCAAGGAATTTAAGTTAATGCAATCCATGGTGCAAGAA
>JZKD02S2269571.1:0-14598 GCA_000966675.3 Picea glauca | reverse complement strand
TTGTCTTTGTATGAATGAAAATCAAACTAGCACAAGCTAAAGTCATACAAACAATGCACCCTCTCGTTGCAATCAAAACGAAAAAGCGAAAGAAAAGAAACAATCAAAGAGAAAAAAAATTCACACCCAAAAATAAAAAGTTGAAGAACAATGACCTTGAATCAAATCAAGATAAAGAGGTCTGTAGGCCTTCGATGACCTTCACCAAGGTTTTTACTCAGCTGATGAGGAGAGAAGAACAATACATAGGTTTTGAATTTCACTCAACAGGAAAAACTCAACGAAAATGGTGAAGAAGGATACAAGATCCAAACAGTAAGGTGCTTATTCTTCAATCAAAAGACAGATGTCAAGGTTGAACGAGAAGAAAAATTGACTCACTATATCACTCAGCAAAAGAGACACAGAGGCAAACCCTAAAAAAGGCAGTTTTGGGGGGTTATTGGGCCAAAAAGAGGTTGGCGCTCTGTTTCCAAGGGCAAGGAGCGTTATAGTGCTATGTGCTAAGGTATTAGTAGCACTGGCACTCTGTCAACACTAGGTCAGGGGCGCCAGGGTCTGAAAGCCCCAGAAATGTCAAGAAATTCCAAAAAATTGGGATTCCAAGTTGACAAGTATGCTGAGTGTGATAAGGTAGGGAGCCAATCAGCTCATAAAACCAATCAAAAGAGGAGTGAACCAGGTCTGAAACAATCAAGGGACAGAACTAGGTCAAATGAGGAGGAATCGAAACAAGAAATTTTGATTCGAGGCTATCTCCCCAGTGGAGTTGCCAGTTTCTATTGTAGGAAAATCTCCCTGCGAACAGGTAGATCGCCTCTAAGGCTTGACCTTAACCCTAGACAGAAAAATGCTTAACGTGGACACTGACTTCCTTTCAAATCTATCTAAACTAATACATGAGAAGGAAGGATAACAAAAGTACCTCTTAATCGACGTTTGTCCCTACACGCTCCGAGTTGCGCTCCAATATTTTGCTCCTCGCTAAGTTCTGCAGGCAAACAAGATACGACCACTTCCTACTCTATCGATATTATCTTGAAAACAGATCTATCAATTAATGATAAGTTCATGTAACATCAGACACAAACTAGAAAGAAACAGGCCAAGCGTGTCATATTGATGAGAATAACGACAGCAGTACTTACAATCGTAGATGTGAATGCGACAGCTTCGTCAAGTCCCCTTCGTCTAACCCTTGCTCGAAAGATCCACAACCTGGTTGATAGCAGCTTCACTGATCACTTCTCCTTTGGCTGACTGTGTGTTTCCTATGAGATCATAGGTTTCATGCTAGCAATTCTTCCCCTTTCCACCATCATAGAGCTTGCTTATATAGGTTGGGAGGAGCTTAACCTCTTGAGTTATGTTTAGAACAAGTTGGGAACCTCCTCTTTAGATCAGGGATCTCTTGATGAAACCAAGAATTCGAGTGCAACTGCCTCCTAATCTCGAAAGATCGTCTCCTTATTTTCCTCACCGGGCTAACAACTGACCCAGATTAGGGAGCGCTCCTTCAAAAGGGGCATCAGAGCGCTAGAACGCTCCCAGAGAGGCTTAAGGGGAATGCCAGCGCTTCAAAAGTGGGCAGCGCACCTGCAAAGGGGTAAAGGAGCGTTATAACGCTCCCTGAGGCCTTATAGGGGAGCGTCAGCGCTCCTAAGGTTGTTTCAGGGGAGTGTTCACCCTCAAAACTCTTGATTGGAATCTCTTTTCAGGTGTTAAGAGATGTTTGACTCTAGTGAACCGGTTCTCTTTCTTCAAACCAAGTATATAAGATGTTTCAAGCACCTCCTTAGTGTTGTCATCGTGGTATTATGATTCAACAACATTTGCGACACTTTGTAACCAACTTGCGACACTTGCGAAAGTTGTAAGGAAGTTGCGACACTTACGACAAGTGAGAAGCATATGCGACACTTATCCAGTTGAGTGATTTTGATGTGTAACAAGAGTCATGTCAGAAATCAGGATGTCTACAGGTGTGCAAGCATCATCGACAGGAGGATTCCAAGCTTCTCCCTCCACTGCTCATGGAGCAGGACCTTCAAGAACCATGACTGAGACAAGAACAAAGCATAGAGATGATATTGCAAATGCCAAGCTGATCCCACGCATTTTGTCGGTTTACATACCACCTTTGAGCGGAAAGATTAAACACGACAGTGTACCCAGAGACTTTGAGTACACCTTGATCATCACGTATCTTCCGAACTCACCTGCGCAGGGAGGTGATGGTGACGAGCTAGGATGCACAGAAGTTGAGAAAAACAGAGGCAAGGTTACTCCACCTAGAGAGCAGGAGGATCCCTCCATGAAAAAAAAGATTACACCACCAAAACCCTCCTCCTGAGAGAAAGCTAAGGCCACCCGGACCATGCTTAAAACTACCCTTACCCCAGATGACTTCGACTTCTTAATTGCCACGTTGAATGATGTTTCACTAGAGATCGCAGAAAAGCAAGAGGAAAAGCAAGAGGAGATATTCAACCGAATCAAGGGAGAACTCCAAGAAGTGCAGTAGGCACTCTAGTCCAGCCGAGCAGTTTCTACAGCTCCCTTGATAAGAAGAACATCAGGAACAAGCGATGAGCCCACTCAATTACACCAGATCATTGATCAAGTTGAAGCTCACCTTTGACGACCTCAAGAAGACACAGCACAAGCCACCCAAGCTTTGATGCAAGCACAAAAAGGACTTCTAGAACAACTGAGTGAGGTAGAACGGGAAAATATTTCCCTGAAAGCAAAGTGGGATGAGGAAAAGGCATAGTTTCTAGCAGAGAAACTTGAAGTACAGGAAAGAGTTCACAAAGCACTACACTCTGTGACGTTCATAGAAGTGAATATGGAAGACCATCTTCCACAGCAGGTGACCCAATTGGAAGAAGTAATCTAGAAACTCCAACAGTGCATCACATATCTGGAGCTCCATACTATGCCCGAGACCCCCCAAGAAATAAGAGATCTAAGAGAGGCCACTACTCGAAGCACAGTTGTATGATTAAAAACCTTTTCCTTAGAATGCAAGGAACTGAGCGCTAGAAGAACCCAGACTTATGAAACCTTCGCAGAGAATTCAGAATTGCAGACATTGGAGGCACAGCTCCAAGAAGCAAAGTAGCATCCAGACACGCTACAGGCACAGATAAATACTTTGACGCCAGTTGAAAGAATGAAGAGGTTCGCAGAACAATGCACAACCCAACAACAGGTACATATGCTACAAAGTAAAGTGATGGAAGTCTCCCAACAACTTCAGCCAATACAAGAAAAGGTATGCCAACTGTTTACTGAACCTGAAAACTAGGGAGTTGAACTCGAACAAGTTGTCATCACTAGAAAACAACACCTGGAAGGACCACTCAATGACACAGTGATCCAGGAATTCACTAAGCAAGAGTCTATCACACTGCAGCAGGTCGAAGAAGCTCGAGGCATTCGAGGTGGAATTGATCAGACCAGAGTGACTCGGGACAAGTCACAAGTGAGTGTTGGGGGCCTATTGGCCCTTGACCAAGTTTTGAAGAATACTTGGTCATATTTGACCATTTTTGGGACTTTAACAGCTTTCCAAAGATGGAGCGCAACATGAAGCATAAATTAGGGAAACTAGACCTATTTTTGGGTCCCTTTAGGGTTTTGGGTTAATGTGATGGGAAATGGATGTCGGCCCGTGGGTCCCTTTAGGGTTTTAGTCCCATTTTGTAATATATAAATAGATACTTAGGCAATGTAAGAAGAGAGCGTGAGGGGGAGAGTAGTACATCTATGTGATGTATAGTTGATGGCTTAGTGCTAGGATTGGATCTGTGTGATCGGAGGTATCTTGTAAATGCTCTGTGCATGATTGTAAGAAGCTTGCAAGTTGTTTTGTGCTGAAGTGAAAGGAAGAAGGATCTAGCGAGCTGAACAGATCTTCTATCATGTGCGAAGCAAGGATTTTTAAAGCTCTGTGTTGTAACTGCTTGTCTGAGATAATAAAGAAGAATATCTTGTGGATGTAGCCCCAGGGTGGGGGTGAACCACGATAACTTTTTGTATTGTTCTCTGTGATTCGACCTAATTTGTTTATCTCCTTCTTGGCTAAGTTCTTGATGTGATTAAATAGATTTATTTATGCTTTGTGCTTCTGAGATAGGAATGAATGTTAGATCTGATATGTAAGGTGCTTAGTGCTTGATCTGCTAAACCTGATCTATCTTGTTGTGGCTAAGTGTTGAATTATCTTAGATCCAAGTACTCACTGCGATACTCTGTGCTATTTGAGAAGTGGTGTAAGGGTTGAATATTGATGTATAAAACATGCTAGATGATTGATAAGTTCTGTAATCACAGATCTGTGTCCCAGCTAAGGTTGCAGACATCTGAGTCTTGCAACCACCCCTGCCTCTACCTCGGGTGAGACTTCATCTTCTTCGCAGGTGTTGCTGAAAGGGCCGGTAGTTAGGGTTTTGTTGGTGTGCTCTTGAGCATTGAACCCTGGGTGTGCCCCCCGTGCCAACAAGAGCCAAGGTTGATACCAAAACAAGGATAGTACATAATGTTGATCCCACTCAAGATGTTAATGCTCCATGGGAGCAATTTTAAGAAGCTATAAATGACCTCGCCAAGACAAAAACCTTGATGATGAATAGGAGCAATAATTTGAAGAAGGAACAACAACAAGCTTGATCCAAGGGATAAAAAAATTCTCAAAAATCAAAGTGTTCAAAATTCATAAAAAAAAGGTTTCATTGCGTAGATATCGTCCTCACGATCCCAATGCAAATCGAATGGGCTCAAACAAAGTTCGTATGAGGAAGTTATCGCGTCCTATCTTCTTTTCCAAATAGGCAAAATTTGTTGACTATACAATCCATACAGTCCCTACATTCCACGTGGTAGCTAACTGTACATTTTGTACGATGGTACAATTGATGTGGTAAGGTGACGTGGTCAGGCTGCTAATGAGGCATAATGACTGGGCAGGTGGTGAAGTGAACCAATCCTTGGTCAAAACATGGCATGTTCGTGGATGAATGTTTGAGTGCCACTTGGCCCACTCAAGGGTCACCATGTGGCACCCCCTTGTTATATAAAATTTTGGTTTGGACTCCACCAGTATCGAACCCGCGACCTCCGGGCGTGGGCAAGATTTTGCGTAGGTCGGGCCACTAGCCCACCTACCATTAGTTCTTAATAATATAGTTCATAAATTCAATTTAAACTTGACTGATGGTTTCGTTGGGTGGAAAAAGGGTCAGGGCTAATACCTATCCCATGGTCACACACATCACTTCTTCCCATATGACCCATAGTGAGGAACTGATGGGGAATTAGCCAACGGTTCCATAAAATTAGCACCAGACTTTGGCCACATGGGTCCATGCGACTGGGGTCTCTGTCGGGAAAGGTGCTAGTCATTCTAACGGTGCGACAAATCCACCCACTATCCAGAAACACATGTAGAGCTAGGCTTGGTTACACAAAGGCCAGGTTTTGGAATAGTGGGTGCATTTCGGCGAGTAGAGATAACAAGTTATTGGGGAAAACTTCCAGGAGGGGTATTTTCTTCAATTTTTGGCCAAAACAGGTGCAAAAAGAGCCCAACTAGGGGTTTTTGGACATTCTGGAGCCATTGGAACCATCTATTTTGAATTATGAGCATTGTAAAGCATTATTTTTAACACTTTGAGAATATAATGAAAATGATCCATTGGAAGTTGGACCAGGAGATGTATCCCAAGAGAGGGGTGAACTCCTTTATCATTTTGTTGTGTTATGTGTTTATTTTGATGGTTTTTTATGAATGTTTGTGTTGTGCATTTTAAGTATAAAAAACTTAATATTTTCATGTGCTTGCAACTTGATCCAATTTCCCAAGACACATATATTTTCCACTTGCAAATTTGTATACACAAACCTTTTCATTTTCATATCAAGTTGGTATCAAAGAAAAGGTTTTTGAAGGTTTGATTGTTTGCAATTGTTTTGTTTTCTTATTCTTACAAGGTTGAAGCTCACAAGAGGAGAAGGACAACTTGCGGAGCCAAGTTCTCAAATTTCAAGAAGGAGAACCATTCAATCACCTCAAGATTCAAGGAGGCATTCACCAAGTATGGATCATGAGGAGAGTCATGGAATTCCTACTTTAGAAGAGGAAACTTTCAAAAAATCCTTTTATGAGATGACATAAATGGTGAAAGTTTTATATGAGGAAAGGAATGCAAGGTTGCAAGGAGAAATCTCAAATCCTCCAAGAGGTAATGAGGATAATAGTGATAAGACTCCAAAAGGGAATGGAGGGAATAGTGACAGTCCACCTCCTTCACCTCCATATTCCACTTCTTCTACCATTTCACAACCATCTCCAAATTCTCCAAAATAACATGGTAAAATTCCTCCACAAACTCCTTTGATTAAGCTTGATATTAAGTTTGATTTTCCTATGTAAAACGGAGAGGTAAATGATGAGAAATTGGATAATTGGATTGGTCATATTGAAGTGTATTGTAGGATACAAAGAATCCAAGATGATGAAACTAAGATTCAACTTTCTTCTCTTAGATTGGAAAGTGCATCACTCATTTGGCGGGAAGCCAAAACTCAAGAGGACATGAAGAAGGATGGTAAAGTTTTATCCTCTTGGAATGATTTTATTGTTGCAATTAAAAAGAAATTTTATCCATTAGAATACATGCAGAAAGCTATTATGGATTGGAAAAACTTTAGGCAAGTTAAAGGGAAAAGTGTGCAAAGCTACACTCAAGAATTTAGGAGAAGAGCTTTGATTTTAGGTATAGATTTATCTTCTTATGAAAAATTACTCAAATAAATTGGAGGATTTCATACCTATTTGAGATACACAATTCTCATGTTTAACCCTACAAATATAGATGAAGTTTGTGTACAAGAAATTCATTTAGAAGCAAGAGGGAAGAATGCTACTCAAGAGGGCAGCAATAAGCCATTCTATAATGGAGACAAAGGAAAGAGGAAATTCAAAGGAAATGGAAAGATGAATGCTTCAGTCAAAAAAGAGGGAGAAAAACTCTCATCTAAACATTGTTCAAAATATGGCCATGATGAATACCATTGCTGCAAACTTCATCCTGAAATGAGACCCAGAAAGTTCAACAACAAAGGGAAACTAAAGACTACTGCAACTACACAACATGATTTAGTATTTGATTCTAGAGATGAAACAAAAATCACAGCCATGGATTTTCAATGTAAGGACTCTATTTCTAGTACTAGTTCTTCAAGTAGTAGCCTCAATGAAACTCAAAATTATAAAGAATGAATATATATTTTACACATAAGGGTAATTTCAAAGCATACCAAGATAGATACTCTATTTGATACTGGATCACAAGAAAACCTCATTTCTGAAGACATTGTCAAGAAATTGCATTTGGAAACAACTCCTGATCCTAAACCATATCCTCTATGTTGGATATGTGAAAATGCCAAATTGCATGTGACAAAAAGATGTAAACTTAGATTTTCCATCACTGCAAACTTTATAGATGAGGTAGAGTTTGATGTCATTCCATGAGATATTTGTGGTATTGTTTTGGGAAGCCCATATTTATATGATAAGAGAGCCATCTTTCATCGTCATGAGAAAAAATATCATTTTTTTTAAAATGGAGTTGAGTACATTGTTAGATCACATACAAAAAAGTTGAATTTGTCACATGTAAATGTTGGACAAATGAAGAGATTAGTCAATGCTAGTAAGAAATTTGTACTCTTTATGATCAAAACAAAAGACGATGTTGAAAAAAAATCTTTCCAAGGATGTGATGAAAAGTTAAAATATCATTTATATGAGGTTGTTAATGAATACGATGATATGTTTCAGGAACCAAAAGGATTGCCTCCTAAAAGAGGTATCCAACTTGATATCCAATTTCAACAAGATTGTCCTCTTCCAAACATTGGTATCTACAGAATGTCAATAATGGAGAATGCTGAAATAAAAAAAACAAATACAAGAGTTTCTTGAAAAAGGGGTTATCATGCCAAGCACATTGCCATGTGGGCCACCAATTGTTTTGGTACCAAATAAATATGGTACATGGCACATGTGTGTACATTTTAGAGCCTTGAAAAATATTGTGGTAAAGAATCGTTACCCTCTTCCTAGAATTGATGATTTGCTTGATCATTTGAAAGATGCTAATTATTTCACTAAGTTGGACTTGAGAAGTCGTTATCATCATATTAGGATTGTTGAAGGAGACACATAGAAGACAACTTTCAAAACAAAGCAAGGCTTGTATGAATGGATGGTTATGCCATTTGGGCTTTGTAATGCTCCTGTGACATTCATGAGAGTTATGAATGATGTTTTGAGGCCTTTTCTTGATGATTGTGTAATTGTTTACTTGGATGACATATTGATATTTAGAAAATCTCTTGAAGAGCATGTTAGACATGTGAAACAAGTTTTGGATGTCTTGAAGAAATAAAATTTGTTTTTAAAGATGTCTAAATGTGAGTTTTGAAAGACCTCACTTTTTACTTGGGACATATTGTTGGAAGAGGAGAACTAAAAATAGATCCTTCAAAGGTCAAATTCATTTTAGATTGTCCCAATCCCAACAATGTAACATAGGTTATAATCTTCTTGGGATCATCCCAATATTGGAGAAATTATATTGCTAATTTTTCTTCAATTGCAGCTCCATTACATGTCGTGACAAGCATTAAGCAAGTTTTCCAATGGGGAGGAAAGCAACAAAAAAAAATTGATGCATTGAAGGAGAAAATTAGTTCATCTCTAGTTCTTTCACTTCCTGATTTAAGACAACCATTTGAGATACAAACAGATACAAGTAACTATGCCATGGGAGCAGTCTTGTTTCAACATGGTAATCCCATTTGTTATCATTCTGAAAATTTTAATGGTGTTGTGATTAATTATCCTACATATGACAAGGAGTTGTATGCATTGGTGAAAAGTGTGAAAAAATGGAAACATTATTTGTTGGGAAAAGAAACTATTATTCACACAAATCATCAACCATTGCAATACTTGCAATCACAAACAAAGCTACAACAAGAAAGGCACTTCAAATGGATGGGTTTCCTACAAAAATTCCACTTAGTTATCAGGTATAAGAAAGGAATTTATAACAAATTTGTTGATATTATTTCTAGGCCTATTGTTAGTGCTTAAATTATTCTTAACCATAACTCTGTTATGCATGAAGGCTATGTTGAACATTTTTCTTTAGATGTTGATTTTAAGGAGGTTTATGCAAATTTGTGTCATTCTAACCAAGTTGAGGAATTGGATTACCATGTGCATGATAATCTTTTCTATAATCTTGGAAATCTATGTATTCCATAGGGTGAAAGAGTCAGCATCATAAGGGAAGCACATTCTTCTCTTATTTCTAGCCATTTTGGTGTAGGAAAGACGATGGCTAATTTGAAAAGGTATTGCTATTGGCCTAAAATGAATTAAAGTGTTTCACGATATGTAAGAGTATGTTCTTTATGTGCTACAAGTAATCCTAGCAACATAAAATTAGGAATGTACCATCAAGCCCACCAAAACCCTAGCCTCCACATGATGTTAAAGGATTAGAAGGTGACGTCCTAGGCCTCCCAAAACCAATGTCCTGGTGCAATGGGATACAATGTCATCCTCAAGTGTCGTCAAAGTGACTCCAAAGGCATTGTTAATCATCTCATGTGCACAAGAGCTCCAGGTTCCTCTTCCCATCCAGTGGGGTATGGAATCCATACTTGGTATTTTCAACCCCCCATGAAGGTCAAAATGGTACAATTACTCCATGGATAGACTTCACCTAGCAAGATCCTTCAAAGACAAACAAGTAAACCCTCCAAGGTTCAAAAAGTCACACGTATCATAGCAATTAAGCCGCATTTAATAAGAGAACCACCCAAACATGTGCATTAAGTCCCCCCTTTTCAAACTAAACAAATGTTGAAAGAACTTATAAAATTTTCCAAATTTAAGTACGGGACGGTTGTCATGGTGCCCTATTGGGTAGACCAATCCTCAATTCAAAGATTTTTTCCAAATAAGACCTTATCCAAGTCATGTAAATGAGTATGGGGTGGATGGGGGGATGAATTTTTGGCATGGGGTTTCTTGACATACAAGGAATCATATTGTCTCATTTATGGGTGCCTTTGTAGAGGGTGTGTTGCATCCTTTATCTTGTAATGCAACATTTTTCCAAGCCATTTTATCGTCATTAAATTATTATGGTCCAAAACATTGAGTGTTATGTGCAATGTAAAGTAAAGAGAATCACAATGCCACTTGAAGTTAGGAACACATTGAGTGCCATATGCAATGGAAATTAAAAGAGACCACAAATTCATCAAGAGGGACATTGATTAATTATGTGTTTTCTTTTTTAAAAGGTCCTTCATTTTTTATGGAGAAGCATTTCATTTCTCTCAGTACCTTAGGGAGAGCATCTAGAAGGATCATTTATGGATTTTAACTTTTTCCAACTACAACGCCTCTTGGCCTTTAGCCCCTTCTTCCCATGAAATGAGGTACAATCCCTTCTTGCGTCAATAATCCCCAAAACCCAAATGTTGAGGAAAAAAAAGAGAATAAGTGTGGAAAATAGTAAGTATGTGTGGGAATGGTATGATGACCCTTCAAGGAGACCCCCTAGTAGCAACCCTTTTCTCGAGGGTGACCCAATTACTAGGAAACCATGTCAACCACCAAGGTGAAATGAGGAAAAAGGTATAATTTCCAAGAAAACATTTTCATGACCAAGAAAGGACTCTTTACAACATGTTAAAATGATTCAATTATTAAAATGAAACTTACCACAAGACTAGACTTGTTACCTCATGAAGCAAGACCTATTGTACTTTCTAGGCCTCGCTGGTGTGGTGGAAATTGTTGTTGTCGATGAATGGTGATGTGTGGCAAGAGGAGGGGATTTGTCTTCTCATCTACCACTTGGAACTTTCATTTCTTCAACCTGCAGGCCTATAGACATCATCTCCTTAGTTACCCCTAGCCTATGGGGTAACAGGTTGAAATCCCACAGGATTGGAAGAGTACTCTAGGGCTTATGTGCATAGAGGATGGAGGATGTTGTAGTAGCATGTGTTTTGAAATCACTTGTATATGTGATTAAAACCCTTTTGTCCCTGGATGTGATCTTTAGAGTCCCTTGGCATCACCTTCTATCCCTCTGATTCCCTTGACATCATTTTCTTGGCTAGGGTTTTGATGAATGGATGGGTATCAAAGATGATTGGCATGGATTTTGGTGAGGATACACCTCACTTCACACTCTTTCACCCTTAGGGGATTTCACTTGGCCTTTGGAGGCATGAAATCACATTCTCCTAGATTGATGTCACCCTTCTAGAGCATGACGCCACTCTTTTTAGGGTTTTATGATGTATTTTTGTATTTTGGCATTATGTTAGAGGTAAATTAAGGGGTCGACCCCACTTATTTTATGTTTTTGACAAATTATGTGGAAAATTTGTATTAGGTTGGCCTCATATAAAAAGGATACCCTCACATTTCATTTGATCATCATAACTTCTCACCATTTGTGAGAGTACTTTTGAAATTTTCACCCTCTAAGGGTTACTTGTTATTCTTGTTGAAAGATTAGTTGTTGAAAGATTGGTTTTCATTGAATTTTTGAAAGAGTGGTTTTCATTGATGTCAACCCTTTAACAAGAGGTTAAAAAGTTTCATGTGAAGTTAACAAGTTGCATGGCAGTTGCATGTTATTAACAAAACATTATGAGTTGACCCTAAATTAGGAAAAAGGTAAATTCTCGAAAACAAAATAGATAATTTTAGAAAATTCTCGGATGAATCTAAAAATAACCAATAACTAACTAAAGTGACACTATTCATCAACTCTCTTTTCTAATTACATGCATTAACGAAGAGATAATTGATAATTAAAATTAAAAAAAAAAAAAAAAAAAACCTGCAAAAACACTAAAACTCGAATTTGAGGCATCATATAAAGGAATTTGGCTCCCGAAAAGTGTTGAAAAGGATTCTAATTTGATATATCAGATCGTAATGAAAATGAACTCTTTTAGACGCAACTCCCTAAAAAATTTCATCTCAATCAGATAACTAAGTCAAAAGTTATGACTCTCGAAAATCCCTGCATTTTTTTAATGAGATCCTCATTCAAAACACACATATATATAGAGAAGATTCAATTGAATATTTTTGTGCGAATATAGATTGTAAGATCTGAGGTAGTGAGATGAAGGCAATGAAGTTCAACAAAGGGAGAAGTTTACAAGAGCCGAGTGTATGGAAGAAAAGTTACTCCAACAACATCTTTGAGGTAATCCATGACTTGCAGAAGGGAAAAGTCCAGACATCCACGAGCAGGCAGTGTACAAGTCATGGATATCTGAATAAGACAACAAGAAGATAATATATATAATCCACCAGGTCAGCTATATATTAAATTCTTGATGAGTTATCAAAATCAGTAGTAGAAACAAAAGTATCAGAAACATCGTTAACAATAGGTTATCAATTACAGTGACATATTGGTCTACATTTATATTTCAGGTTGGTTGGACGGGGAAAGGAAATGGATTTTTAGCCTCCTTCCGATTGGAGTCGGTAAATTAAGGAGTTGGAGTTTCCTTCAAGTTTCAACCTATAAGTAGGGGGTTGGAGCCTCCTTTCAGTTGTAGCTGGAGAAATAGGAAGTTGATGCTTCCAATGAATGTACTCTTTGATAAATAAGAAAATCATTCTGTGGTTTTTTCTTACATTGGGTTTCCATGTAAAACTCTAGTGTACTTTGTTTATGTGATGTTTATGCATTGAATTATGGTGTTGATGATACATTGAATTCTAATGATAAACTATTGAACATTATTGGAGGTTTTATATTGTTATTAAAATTATTGATTGTGCCCATACTAATTCACCCCCCACTCTTAGTATTCCAACAATTGGTATCATAGCAGGTCCTTTAGGAAGCAATCTATCCACTGGAAGGAGATAATTGAATACACTAATATTGGAGCACCAATGTTTGACGGTCAAAACTATACCTTCTAAAATAAAAGGATGAAAATATTTTTATAGGAACAAGGATTTGATGTTTGTAAATCGGTAGTAGATGGATATAAATCACCAGCCACTCCCCCCACCAATAAATATGGAAAGAAACTCAGCGAAAAAAACTCGAATGCTAAAGGTACCATTCTTAGCAGTCTAGTTGATTCAATATTTGTCAAGGTTATGCATTGTGACAGTGAAAAGGATCTTTGGGATAAACTCCAAAATATTTATGAAGGAGATGCCAAAGTTAAGGGAGATAAGCTTCAAATCTTCAGAGCTAAGCTTGAACAATTGAATATGAAGGAAGATGAAGACATTTCAGCCTACCCTTTGCAAGTAGATGAATTAATGGTTGTTCAAAAGGTATTAAGGTCTCTTCCTATGATATTTGATCCTAGAATATCACCCCTAGAAGAAAGAGACTATCTTGGTACATTGAGCATGGATGAGCTACATGGAATGTTTACAGCCTATGAAATGAGAACAAAGCAAGAGAACCTAGTCATGAAGGAAGCAACTTTAAAGATATCAAAGAAGACAAAGAATAATAACAACAAACGTCAAAATCAGGTTGCAGTTGTAGTGATGATTCAAACGAAGATGAAGATATGGATAATGTTGGCATAGGGGTAGACTCGAGGTTCACTCCAAGAGTGCACCAACAAGCCCTAGCTACTGGCCCTTTCGGCAACACCTGCAAAGCAGATGCAGTCTCACCCGAAGCAGCTATGAGGGGGTTGCAGGACAAAGATGTATACAACCAGGGGAATATCAAGTGGATCTAGTAGAACAACAACACAATATGTGCCTATCACTTATCGAGCTAGATATATCCTGCGCAGTTATAGATCTGACCTAACACAACAATGTAATTAACAAGATAACAACAACAGAGATCAAAGCATCATTCACACATACACAATGCGATATATGTGTGGTTCACCCTCCCTCTAGGGCTATGTCCACAAAACTGTGCTTATGATTTATTAAGGTAAAGCATACAGTTCTTGTCTGCACTCTCAGCTAGCAGATCTTATTTCTTCTCTCTCTTTCTCTCCCCTATCCTGCGCACCCAGTTGCAGGACTTGATCTTCACACATAGTTGAAGATCCTACAATACAAGAAGGCTCTCTCTCTCAACACTTCTCTCTCTAAATACAATAATCTCTCCCACAATAGAGCTGGATCAACAACAATATCGTGTCAATACTCAATGACCCCCCCTGTTGGTTGTGGAGCATGATTATCTTCCTGATTAAGAGGTCCTTGCTTCCAATCGTGTTTATACCCCATGAAGTATTTACACTCCAGAAGTATGTACACTCTTCCACGCGGGAGAGTGCAAAGGGGGGGTACCCCCTCTGCGGGGTCAGGGGGCCTATCCCCCCGGTTGGGGGATCTGGGGGCAAGCGGGCCCCCGAAGAAAAAATTGCCTTGTAAAAGTATATTGTAATTTCATTGTAAATATGGACCGTTCATTATAAGGTCACAGATCTAATGGTAGAGATTATGTTAGGGTTTTTTTCCCTAGAAGG
>JZKD02S2269560.1:0-21003 GCA_000966675.3 Picea glauca | reverse complement strand
CTTGTTGTGTTTTATTGTATGATTCCTTGATCACATACATAGGTTTATATTGAGTTTATGCTATTACTATCACTTTGGTTGGTTGCATTATTTTGCAGTTTCATCATTGTATGAGTGTTGGAACGAATGGAAATAGCGAGAGGAAGCGACATTTAAAGGGTGTGTCACCTATCCTTCTTTAGTTAGTAAATTCAATATTTAAAACTTAAAGAAAGTGTTATGTTATGGTGTGTTTTGTTCTAGATCTAGGTGGATCTAGGGAGATCTGTTAGTGTCTGCACCTAATGATTCATCTGATAACATTCCTAAGGACCAAGAACCCAAGCTTCCCCAAAATGAACCTTTACAAATTATGAATGCCCCTCCTTATCCAAAAAGATTAGTGATCGAGAAACCTACCACCCGACCTGAATTTTACGTCTTGAATGAATTGAAGAATATTTGTGTCAAGATTCCCTTGCTACAATCCATTAAGGATATTCCAATATACAGTAAGGTGGTCAAAGAACTATGTATTAAGAAGCCAGGAAGGAAGTAGAAGGATCCTCCAACATTACATTTGATAGAACTTTCTGAGTACATATCAAAGAAACCTAAGGTAGAAAAATATGGGAACCCAGGAAACCCCATAGTGACCATAACCATTAATGAGGTTTCCATTGGGAACACTCTCATATACCTAGGGGAAACCATCAGTGTTATGAACGTTACTACCTTGGAGGAATTACAGTGAAAACCTCTTCTTAGACCTACCCCAACCATTTTGGAATTAGCAGATAAGACTAGGGTTATACCTGGAGGAATTTTGGATGATATCATAGTTACTTTAGCCTCATGGGAGTACCTAGTAGACTTTCTTTCCATCCACTCAAAGTATCCTACCAAAGGCCATCCCGTTATTTTGGGGAGACCTTGGTTAGCCACATCCAATGCATTTATTGGCTGTAGAGAGGGAAAAATGACCATCTCAAATGGACTCTCTATCCAGAAGCTCACCATACATCCACCAGCCCAACCTATCATGGAAAATATATGGTGGCTTGAATATCCATACAAGAATGAGGAATGGGAAGAACCCGTGTTGCCAAGTGATCATTCCTGGGCACTTCAGAAGCACACAATGGAAAATGTGCTAAACTAGTTTATTTTTGCTATCACGTGTGTTGATTTTCCACAATAATTTCCCCAATTTGAGTACATGTTTGGGGAAGAATTTAAGGAACAATTGGACCCATCAATTTTGTCTTCGACATCTTTTATCTTCGATATAGATGAGTTTGCCACATATTATACCATACCCTATGAAATTAGTCCAGGAAAATTTCTACATATAAATTCTGGACTAGATGCAGAACAAAAGAAAAGTTAGTAAGTGTCCTTAAAAAACAATCAGGGGCATTTGCCTGGGAATACACTGACATGAAGGGTATACACCCTGACACATGCATTCATCGCATATATACCCAGGGGGAAGTAACACTTGTTAGGCAACCCCAGAGAAGGATGAACCCACCACTCAAGGATATAGTAAAAGAGAAGATCCAAAAGTTATTAAATGTTAGATTTATTTATCCCATCTCCGATAGTAAATGGGTATCCCCGCTTGTAGTGGTTCCAAAGAAAGTGACTGGGAAATGGAGAATTTGTGTTGATTTCTGGGAGCTTAGTAAGGACACTCTAAAGGATTATTTTCCTCTTCCTTTCATTGATCAAGTCTTGGATACCCTATCTGGAAAAAAGTATTTCTACTTTTTAGATGGATATAGCGGGTGTTAGCGTCAGAAGTCACTCCTGGATTGCGACAGGAGCAGAGCCCAACGCCCATCAATTTTATGTCACGATAAGTTTAATGGGTGATCAAATGGTTAGAGACCCAGGAGGGAATCACTCTAACTCAGGGACCAGGTCTAGTATGTAAAGAACAAAGGAGGCCTTGATCTGACTTCAGTCAGTGGGTTGATTGTAAGATGAGCAGGTGGAATACTTGGTGAGAGGAGTGAGCAAAACTACCTCGGGAAACAGGCCTTTCAGCAGTTTGCAGGAGAAAAACTATGAATGCAAGATCCTCTTGGTTCATAGTTTCAAGGAACTGAAGGGGTGACTTGACTAGATCTCCAATTCCAAGTCATTCAGCGTTGAGAAAACCACAAGGACCGATTAGAGACAATGCAGCTGTTACAGTGATCCAACCTACATCATCCTATAACAGATACAACTCGACTGGATCCTCCAATTCCGAGTTGTTCTAATACAGTATAAAAAAAGACATGGAAAGAAGATGACATTCATAAGGCAAGAAGTCTCAGATGTTAATACATAACCAGAATAACCAGTGCTTCGTTAAACCTTTTACAATCGAGAGCCTTGCTCAACCATCAATACTTTGAAAAATATCAAAACTAAGTATATATACTCCTTAACAATTACCCAACAGAGGCATCTTAGACTTTCAGGATGGGGCGTCTCTTCAATCAAATCTGGCCTGCACTCCACTGTCATACGCCAACTTAACTCTGCACGGCTCATGCTAAGGGGTAGCTGAGCCCTTAAATGCTGAATTAGCATGCGCAGACTTCCCTGGTGAGTCGAGAACATCGACATGGCTTCTGTGGGAAAACCAGTATAGAGGACCACCGTGGGCGGACTTCCTGTCGGGACCTCCATACCTCGCAATTAATGAGTGAGGCGAGGTTTCAACCACCCCCTCTCTTCTTCATTCATTTCAAGCAGGTATTAGGATTGAGATTAAGTCGAACCGACACCTGTAGAACACGGTGATCCCTTCTGCAGCTAAACCTGGTGCTTCAACCCTTTGTACAGTTCTTTCTATCACCCCCAAGTGACCACGAGCTATGACCCTGTGCCTATTTTCAAAGGCGCTTTCGGCATTTCACATTTTGTGGATGGGAGGAGGTTGTTCCTTGTGCTTCGAAGCTACGAAAGGTGAGGTGGCAACATAGCCTAATCGCGCGCCACGCGTCCCTCTGGATGGACGGTCCTGATCATCTCGACAATACTGTGGGCCCAAGTCCTGGACGCCTTCGACACTTCGCATCTCGCGGCTGGGAGGAGACTACTCCTTGTGCTTCAAAGTCGCGATGGGCGAAAAGGCGAAGAGCCTAATCGCGCACCACGTGTCCCTTTGGATGGATGGATGAGACTGCTCAGTGATACTGTGGGCCCGATTCTGGGCTCTTTCGACGCTTCGGGGTTTGGGGTTTTGGGATGTGAGATGACGAGGAACCTTTACCCTTCGAACTCTCGAATGTTGATATGCCGACATGACTAGAACTTGCGCCACGCATCTTTCAGATGAACAACCGAGATGGATTTATCATTAAAAAGGGGGCCACCTCCATTCACAAGCTCGCTTGACGTGACCCGGCGCTAGGACCATGGGCTAAGTTTCATAGGTACCTTCAACATTTCGCATTTCGGCAATTTCAGCTGCAGTAGATGGGAGATCCCTTGTCTCTTAAAATGCCGATTGGCTGCCACCTGCCCCAACTGGATCAGACGACCCAGATTGTGTCTTGAAATATAGGTGTTATCTCTTGTGCTATATATCGGGCAACTTGGTAGCCCCGAAATCCCGATGACCGTCGATCAACTCTATAGATGAATCTCGGCCGCTGACAACAAAACTTCGCCCACTTGCTTGACTTGTAGCCTGAAATGAGATTTTTCCGTGCTGCGCTTGGGCGCTGCTCGTGCAACTTGCAAACCTGGGTACTCTTGTTCCCAAGAAAAAAATTGTTGTTAACATTAGGCTCCATGGGGGATAGAGTCATCCTTGTGATGCTCTAAGAACTCATTTTGCAGCTTCAGTGCCTTGCTATTGGGCTATGGAGTCATTTACTAAGCTGAATAAATAAAAAAGATGAAAATAAACACAGAACCCAAAGGACAATATTTACAAACAAATGAGCCGTCTAAGGCTCAAACAAAACATTTCTTCAAAAAATGCCCATTTACTGGGCTGTTGAAAACCTCTTCACCCTCCAAATCCTGCAACCTGTACGTGTTGTTTGAAAAAACCTCAGAGATTTTGAAGGGACCAATCCATAGGGCGTCAAACTTGTTGTGTTTTCCCTTATCTTGTATGGGTGCATCCCACTTAAGCACCAAATCCCCGATGTCAAACTCTTTCTTCTTGACCTTCCTGTCAAAAGCCAATTTGACATTCTGCTGATGGTCCTGAATTCTGTCCATTACCTGCTCTTTGGCCTGCTAGACTTCCACCAGTTGATGAACTCTTCTGATCATGTCATCAGGCTCTTATTGATAATCCTGGAAGAAATTTGCTACAGGAATGGCTAGGTCAGAAGGGAAAACAACTTCTACTCCATAAACTAATTGGAAAGGGGAGATGCCTATAGATCTCTTTGTGGTCACTCGATCGGACCATAGAGCGAATTTCAACTTTGAATCCACGTCCTTCTTGTTGTCCTCCAATAGTCTTTTGATGATCCTTATCAGGCTTTTGTTGGAGGACTCTGCTAAACCATTGCCCTAGGGATAGTATGGGGTGGAGTGAATCAGTTTGATCCCGAATTGCTCACAGAACTTGGCTAATGGCTCAGCCTTGAAAGAGGTTGTGTTATTAGTGACAATATTGCTTGGGCAGTCGAATCTTGTGATGAGGTCTTCCAAGAATCCAATGATTACCTTGTGGGAAGCACTCCTGGTGGGAATAACTTCTATCCATTTAGCAAAGAAATCCATGGCAGTTAGGATCCATCTGTGCTGCCCACTAGAAGCAGGGTGGATTTCTCCAATAAAATCTAGGCCCCATTGCTGGAAAGGTCCCGAAACAACCACAGGCTTTAAAGGCAAAGACTTGAGCTATTTTTTTCCTGCAAATCTTTGACATTTGATACAGGCTCTGACCTTTCTGTAGACGTCGGTGAATACGATGGGCCAGTGGTATCCAACCCTGAGGATTTTGTAGGCTGTGGCTTTCCAAAAATGATTCCCTCCACATTGGCTATCGTGAAATTCAACCATGATCCTATCAACCTCTTGTGGATTCATACATTTCAAAAGCACCCCCAGGGGATCTTTCCAATATAAAACTTGATCGACAAGGCAGTATCTGACTGATTTGAGCTTCAGATATCTTGCCTTGTTTATTTTCAGGCCATCTGGAGGCCGCAACTCCTGCAGAAAATATATGACATCCTTATACCAGGGACATCAAGCCAACGAGAGTTCTGCTTGAGGGTCTATATCAGACAGCTGATCCTGCTAATTTTCTAAGCATTCATTGATGAAACCTACCCCCAAAGCTTTGCAATTTTATTCAGCTAACAACTTAGCTAAACCTTGACCTTTGATTAATTTGGTAGGCCTTATTTCTAAGTCAAACTCAAGGATCTTGGCTATCCACTTACTCCTACTCCCGTCTATGTCAGGCTGAATAAGAATGTCTTTAACAGCGGTCGAGGGGACATAGGCAATGAGTTTTGACTGCAGGACATAGGTTCTAAAGGCTTTGAGAGCCTTTACCAGGGCATAGGCCTGCTTCTCCATAATGTCGTACCTGACTTCGACATCCCTCAGAGCTCTGCTAAAATAGGAAATAGGCTGCTCTAGCCCGGCCTTGTTTGTCTGTAATAAAACAACAGCTACTGTGTCAGGTGAGGCAAAGGAGAAAATAAGGAAATCCTTTGAGTAATCAAGACTGATAAGCACAGGAGCTTCAGTCAAGGCCTTCTTTATCTGTGCAAAGGAACTTCACGATTCAGAAGTCCACCTCACTTCATTTCCTTTCCTCAACATGGTTGTTATAAGTCTTACCCCTTCAACAAAGTTAGAAACAAATATCCTTAGAAAATTAATCTTACCAAGGAAAGATTGGACCTCCGTCCTGGATCTTGGAATTGATAAGGCCTGTATTGCCTCAACTCTGCTAGGATCGATCTTGACTCCATCGGCTGATACTATGTGACCTAGTAACTTTCCCTCCTTCATGGCGAACAAAGATTTCTTGGGATTCAATGAAATGCCAAAACTCCCGCATTTCAGAAAAACCTTCCTGAGATGACAACAATGTTCTTTATCGGATTTGGAAAAGACTGTTATGTCATCCAGGTAGATGACCACAAACTTATCCCTTTCCCCAATGAAATCTATGTCCATGGCACGTTGAAACGTTTCCCCTGCATTCATCAATCCAAAAGGCATTTTAGCATACATGAATGTGCCCCATGGAGTGGTAAATGTCATCTTTTCCTTGTCCTTGGGCAGAACAGAGATTTGATTGTAGCCATAGAATCCATCGATCATGGAAATCCTGGATGCTCATGTTACCCTCTGCAATATATGTTCCATTTTTGGTAAGGGGCAATTGTCCTTTCGTGAGCTCCTGTTCAGGTTTCTAAAATCTACACAGATTCTGATTTCTCCATTCTTCTTCCTTACTGGGACCAAGTTGGCCACCCACTCTGAATATCTCAGTGGCACGATGATCTGGGCCTATAGCAACTTCTTCACCTCCCTCTCTATGATAGGCAGCAGCATAGGATTGATTTTCCTTAGCTTCTGCCTAAATGGCTTTTCCTCCTTTTTCAACAGGATTTTATGCTCAATGACAGAGGTGTCATATGTTTTGAGATATTCATAGGTCTAGGCAAAAACATCAGTAAAATCCCTCAATAGTTCAGCGTATTCTTCCCTCTGCTCCTTTGTCAAACTTCTGGACAATTTGAAAAACTTGGGTTCATTCTCAGTGCCAATGTTGCACTGAATTGTATCAGTGTCATCCTCTGAGATTTCTCTTTTTAATGCTACATCATTTCTATCAAAAATCCTTTCCAAAGGAACCAGTCCCCTTGGAATATGATTTTTGGGCAGCTGCACAATGCTACGCTCTGCAATCTTATTCAGAAAATTACCCCCATCAAGCCTTTCTTCAGAGACAGATTCTTGGTCAATATGCATCTCTGAAAATACTTCAATAGTCTCCAAGAATATTTTGATCTCAAGATCATCCTCGAACACCTTCCAATGTTTGACATTGTCAGGTATGGAGGGCCTGTACTTTACTTCTACATCGTATCTAAATTTGGGTGGCAAGGGCACTTTGAAATTGCTTGCTGATGTAGCCAAGGAATCTGCCACTGTGTTCTTCTCTCTTGGGACAAAATAAATGTTAAATGCTGAGAAGAAACTGTCAATTAGGTCCCATACCTCGTTTCTGTAACTCCTGAGTCGAGGATGCTTAGCCTGATAAGCGTTTCTGATCTACTGGACTATCAATTCTGCATCTTCGAACATTGCTACCTCCTGAATTCCCATTGATTTTGTAGCCCTTAAACCTAGAACAAGAGATTCATATTCTGCCACATTATTAGTTGCTTCAAATTCAAGCTTGTATGACAGGGATATGGCTTCCTGATAAGGTGACACAAAGACCACTCCAGCACCAGTGCCTTCGCTAGAAGCAGCTCCGTCAAAAAACATTTTCCATATGGAGGTGTTGGGAGGAGGTGTCCCATAATCAAATAAGGGTTGCCTTATGATTTGGAAAGGGGCTTCAGGAGCATCGGTGATCTGCAATAGGCTAGACCCCAAATCAATGTCAAGTGCAAAGATGGGATGATTGGTGGGGTTTGTTTCATCACTGACAATATAGGCTAGCTGGGCCTCTCTGTACAACCTCCTGTGTTCCCCTCCAAAGACTAGAATGGTGGCATATGTGATATCCATCTGTAATGTTCCTCCGAGATTTTTAATCCAAGACCTAGACAACAACATGCCAAACTTGGGGGGAACATCAGCTACCACAATGTCCATGACTACACTCTTCATTGGCAGCTGAAATAAAGAGACCACCAAATATTTGATGACTACAAGACAGTGCACCCTCCTTGAATCAAAAGAGTACAAATCATGATAAGCCTTTGTCACTTCCAGTCCCAACTCTTCCATGATTATTTTGGGCATAAGGTTGTGGGAAGCTCCTGAATCCATGAGGCAATTATGCAACACTTTATCATGTATGTTCAGGGAGGTATATAAGGGAGGGGATAAATCATCTCTATATTCTACCATGGGACCTAGGATGACTGCTGGCTTTTCATCTTGGAGATTTATTGAGTCCGTGGAAGGCTAGGGAGGCTCAGATTGTAGCAGTTTAGAGAGGGAACTTTTGAAATCTTCATTTTTAACTAGTTCGGATAGGGGTACAGGAATTCTAATCTTCTGAATCTCATGCTCAAACCTAAAGGAGGAGAGAGACTTATGATCTTCCCTTACCTCGGAGATAGGTTCCTTGGCTGCTGACGAAGCATTCTGAGCTTTCTTTTCTTTATTAGTGGTTGATGCAGCTTTAGTAGGCCTTTCTGCTGTGAGGGGTTGATCCTGGCTATCGAAATTTCCTTCTTTCTTTTTTGACCTGAGATGGTATCTGTTAGGGGTGTTGCTGGCCCTTTCCCCTTTACTCAACTCATTGATTTGAGTGTTGATAAGGGATTCTTCATATGTAGATTGAGTCAAATGAGGAAACGGGGAAGTGTCCTCGATGCAGTGGATTTCAGGGTCGAGTTCATCCACCTCCTCCCCTTCCTCATGAGAAACTAGGCTATTATGGAGAGGGGTCTGAATCCTCTAATCATCCCCGTCTCTACTTCTTTGTTCCTTTGGTACAGTCTATGGCATATTGTTACCAGGCCTCCTGAAACCTTTGTTATCAGTATTCTGGGGGTTTCTGTATGTGGGCTTCCCCTCTAACTCCCACTTATCCATCCTAGCTGAAAGGGATTTTAGTACTTTAGCCACCTCATCCGTCTGAAGGGGAAGGGGAGAGGAATGGGATGAGGAGGCCTATGTTCTTCTCTTGGATACGTCTCTGTCAACCTTATTCCTGAGTCGATCAATAGCCAATATGTTAGACTCTACTTCCACGGCTGTGTCCTGCATGTGAGTTAGGGTGGTGGCTCTCCTTTCCCTTAGCAGGAGGCAGAAATTAGGATCAAAAGCGTTGGCATAAGTGATCTTTGCAGAAGCTTTGGAGGGCTTTATCTCGCTGGGGATCTTATTGTACATTTTATTAAATATTTTGGAGAAGTTAGAGACAGACTCTCCTTCCTTTCTCTTCAAAGACCCAAACTCAGTCATGTAATACATGAAGTCCTTTTTGTCTCCCCATTGTCTCAAAAGGGCACTATCCAGAGCCTCAATCCCATCAATAGATCCAGGAGGCAGGACCGTAAACCATTTTCTAGCCTCACCTTCAAGACTATGGACGAAAATCCTCATCCATACATCTTCATGCATGATAACATGACTGACTGTAAAACTCTAGTAGGCTTCAAAGTGTTCTTCTATAGTTATGTCCCCCTCACCTGTAAACTTGGGCAGCTGCTTGAGGTAACCATCTGCTAGAAGAGCATTGAGAGGCTGAGGTAACACAAGGGGAGCATACCTAGAAGCTATAATAGCCTCCATTCTGGTCATGGGGGGATTTTCTCCTACCATAGGAATATTAGGTGAAGGAGAACTCGGAGGAGAAGGAGTTCGATAAGGGGATACTAGGAATGAGCTTCCAGGAAACAATGGGGGATTTAGGGAGAGGGCTAACGGGCTTGAGTCAGCAGATGCTTCTCTCTATGCAGAAGTGGCAACAATAACAAGAGGAGGAGTGGTAAATCTAGGAGTGGGGAAGTCTCATGTGGTCCTGGGTCTACGCCAAGGTACAAATTCAGGGGAAAGAGGAGTGACAAGGATTTCTCCCTCCAATCCCAGATCGGGAGGGGAAAACTCAACAGGAAAACTCCCGAAATTCAGGAAATGGGAAACTTTAGAAAAATGTCTGCTAGGAAACCGAGGAGAAGAAAATGGAGTTTCTACAGAAGGAGATGATGGATTACCTGGTTCGGCGGTGGAAGCTTCTCCTTCAAAGGCCTTTCCTTTTCTTAAAATCACCTCCGGATCAGCTACAGGTGTAGCTAGAGGCAGTTGTCGATGGGATCGCATATGTCTACCTCTGGAAGCCACAACTAAAATAGCAGGTTCTCCCTAGTGGAGTCATCACAATGGAGTCACCAGGTGCACAGTAGCAATATTCAAAGGCTTTGATGCCTGATGCACCTTCAAAATCAGATGCTCAATGTCGTTCAATCCTGGGGAAAATTTTCAACTTTGTCCCCGACAACGGCGCTAGAAATGTTAGCGTCAGAAGTCACTTCTGGATTGTGACAGGAGCAGAGCCCAACGCCCATCAATTTTATGTCACGATAAGTTTGATGGGTGATCAAATGGTTAGAGACCCAGGACATAATCACTCTAACTCAGGGACCAAGGTCTGGTATGTAAAGAACAAAGGAGGTCTTGATCTGACTTCAGTTAGTGGGTTGATTGTAATATGAGCAGGTGGAAGACTTGGTGAGAGGAGTGAGCAAAAATACCTCGGGCAACAGGCCTTTCAGAAGTTTGCAGGAGAAAAACTTTGAATGCAAGATCATCTTGGTTCAGAGTTTCGAGGAACTGAAGGGTTGACTTGACTGGATCCTCCAATTCCAAGTCATTCAACGTTGAGAAAACCACAAGGACCGATTAGAGACAATGCAACTGTTACAGTGATCCAACCTACATCATCCTATAACAGATACAACTCGACTGGATCCTCCAATTCTGAGTTGTTCTAATACAATATAAACAAAGACATGGAAAGAAGCTGACATTCATAAGGCAAGAAGTCTCAGATGTTAATACATAACTAGAATAACCAGTGCTTCGTTAAAGATTTTACAATCGAGAGCCTTTCTCAACCATTGATACTTTGAAAAATATCAAAACTAAGTATATATACTCCTAAACAATTGCCCAATAGAGGCGTCTTAGACTTTCAGGATGGGGCGTCTCTTCAATCAAATCTGGCCTACACTCCATTGTCATATGCCAACTTAACTCTACATGGCTCATGCTAAGGGGTAGTTGAGCCCTTAAATGCTAAATTAGCATGTGCAGACTTCCCTGGTGAGTCGAGGACATCAGCATGGCTTCTGTGGGAAAACCAGTACAGAGGACCACCGCGGGCAAACTTCTTGTCGGGACTTCCATACCTCGCAATTAATGAGTGAGGCGAGGTTTCAACCACCCCCTCTCTTCTTCATTCATTTCAAGCAGGTATCAGGATTGAGATTAAGTCGAACCAGTGCCTGGAGAACACGATGATCCCTTCTACAGCTAAACCTGGTGCTTCGACCCTTTGCGCAGTTCTTTCTATCGCCCCCAAGTGACCACGAGCTATGACCCTGTGCCTATTTTCAAAGGCTTTTTCGAAATTTCGCGTTTCGTGGATGGGAGGAGGTTGTTCCTTGTGCTTTGAAGCTACGAATGGTGAGGTGGTGACATAGCCTAATCGCGCTCCATGCATCCCTCTGGATGGATGGTCCTGATCATCTCGGAAATACTGTGGGTCCAAGTCCTGGACACCTTCGGCACTTCACGTCTCGTGGCTGCGAGGAGACTGCTCCTTGTGCTTCAAAGTCGCGATGGGAAGAAAGGCGAAGAGCCTAATCGCACACCACGTGCCCCTTTGGATGGACAACTGAGACCGCTCCGTGATATTGTGGGCCCGACTCTAGGTGCTTTCGCCACTTCGGGGTTCGGGGTTTCGGGATGTGAGATGACGAGGAACCTTTACCCTTCGAACTCTCGAATGTCGATATGCCAATGTGACTAGATCTTGCACCATGTGTCTTTCAGATGAATGACCGATATGGATTTATCATTAAAAAGGGGGCCACCTCCATTCACAGGCTCGCTTGACGTGACCTGGCGCTAGGACCATGGGCTAAGTTTCACAGGTACCTTTGGCATTTCACATTTCGTAAATTTCAGCTGCAGTAGATGGGAGATCCCTTGTCTCTTAAAATGTCGATCCCCGAAATGCCGATTGGCTGCCACCTGCCCCAACTGGATCGGACGACCCAGATTTTGTCTTGAAATATAGGTGCTATCTCTTGTGCTATATCTCAGGAAAATTGGTAGCCCCGAAATCTCGATGACTGTCGATCATCTCTATAGATGAATCTCAACCGCTGACAACAAAACTTCACCCGCTCGCTTGACTTGTAGCCTGAAATGAGATTTTTCCATGCTACGCTTGGGCGCTTCTCGTGCAACCTACAGACCTAGGTACTCTTATGCCCAAGAAAAAAATTGTTGTTAACAATAGGTACAATCAAATTATCATAGCACTCGAGGACCAAGACAAGACTACCTTTACTTGTCCTTGGAGCACCTATGCCAATAGGGTCTTACCATTTGAATTGTGTAATGCTCCTACCACATTTCAACGAGAAATACTAGGAATATTTGTTGATCTTATTCATGATTGTGTGGAGGTATACATGGATGACTTCACAGTGTATGGAAATACTTACCAGGAAGCCTTAGATAACTTATAAAAAGTCCTTATTAGATGCCAATAAATGAACCTATCTTTAAGTCATGAAAAATGTAAAATGTTGTTGACTGAAGGAGTGGTTCTAGGACATCACATTTCATCTAAAGGGATTAAAGTCGATCTTTCTAAGATTGAGTTCATCATCAGACTTTCACCCCCCAAGACTCAGAAAGAGGTGAGAATCTTTCTTGGACATGTCGGATATTATCGACAATTTATTGAAAATTTCACAAAGATTATTGCACCCATGTTTGGATTGATAATAAAAGATGTTGATTTTGTTTGGACTAAGTAGTGTCAAGCCTCCTTTGAAACTCTAAATGCTAAGTTGTTTGTGGCACCAGTTCTTAGGGGGGCCAACTGAGCTCTCCCATTTCATATATCCACTGATGCCTCCAACACTACAATAGGAGGAGTATTAGGGCAGAAAGAAGACAAGCAACCCTATGCCATTTATTTTTTGAGCAAGAACTTGTCCCCTGCCGAACTAAACTATATAGTTACCGAAAATAATTTTTTGGCAGTAGTTCATGCTATCAATAAGTTTCGCCACTATATCACAAGTTATGAAGTATTTGTACATACAGATCACTCCGCCATTAGATTTTTCATGAATAAATCCATTACTAATGGTCAAGTGACTAAGTGGCTCCTGCTATTGCAAGAGTTCAATATCATCGTTCTTGACCGACCTGGAAAGGAGAATTTGGTAGTTGATTTTCTTTCATGCATAAAAAATGACGATGATGATATTCCCGTTGATGATAGTTTCCCGGATGAGCACCTTTTCTCCCTCTCTATAAATACCCCGTGGTTTGTGGATATGGAAAACTATTTGGCTACTAGGAAGTTACCATCTCATTTGTCACTTCATGAAAAATGTACAATTATTACGCAAAGTGTCAATTACTCTTGGGTTGGTCATGAAATTTTTCATATTGGTCCAGACTTGATTATTCGTAGATGTGTCCGAGAAGATGAGATACCAGAAATCCTACGAAGTTGTCATGATGGACCCTGTGGTGGCCATTTTTCTGACAAATGTACAACATATAAGGTGTTACATTCAAGTTACTATTGGCCTAACATTTTCAAGGATGTTGCCAAGTATGTGAGGAGTTGCGATAGTTATCAAAGGATAGGAATACCCACGTCAGCTAACGAAATTCCCTTGCGTGCCCAAGTTATGATAGAACCTTTCGAGAAATGGGCCCTTGACTTTGTAGGACCAATTTCACCCATGTCTCGTAAGAAGAATTATATTTTGGTTTGTAAATATTATGTCACCAAGTGGGTAGGGGAAAAAGCCCTATTCAGGGCTACCGAAAAATCTGTTGTCAAATTCATTTATGAAGACATCTTTACCCGCTTTGGTGTTCCTCATGAAATTGTTACAAACCAAGGCACTCAATTCACTTCCAAGCTGATGAGAGAACTAACGGAGAAATATGGGATTAAGCACTTCAAGTCTTCTCCATACCACGCACAAGCTAATGGTCAGGTAGAGTCCACAAACAAAGTTCTGGAAGCTATCCTAACCAATATTGTTCAATTGCATCATCGGGATTGGGCTCATAGGCTTCCAGAGGCTTTGTGGGCATATCGGACCACCTGGAGAAACACCATTGGGCATACCCCTTATGAGCTAATGTATGGGAAACAAGTACTTTTACTAATAGAGTTCCAAGTAAGGACCTTTCATATTGCCACAAAATTGGGATTAAACTTAAATGAGTCTCAGAAAGAATGAGCCCTACAATTAAATGAGTTGGATGAGATCAGGCAATATGTTATCCAACGAACAATATTAGTCCAAAACCAGAGGAGCAAGTGGCATGACAAGTTTATTAAGAAGAAACACTTCCAACCTGGTGATTGGGCTTTGTTGTTTGACTCCCTATTTAAAACTTTCAAAGGAAAACTCACCACTTGGTGGTTGGGTCCTTACGAGGTAGTCACCGTATATGACAATGGAACTATGAAAATCAAAACAATTGACGATGGACAAGTATCCTTTGTAATAAATGGACACTGTCTCAAACTTTATCACGGACCCATTTCCAAAGAAGATTTTCTACAGGTCATGTCAACTGACAAGGCATTGGCCTTAGTATACAGGGAAGTCCCCCCCTGTTCTTGAATGTTTTCTAAATTTTCAACTGTACATATGTAAATAATTTTGAATTTTTTTGATAGACAATTCTAGAGATTTCTGTAGGTATTTATTTCACCAGGAATAGACAGTTTCAAGGAGATTTAAAGGAAGGATTTTTCTTCCAAATATTACTATACTTGAACATTGTTGTCTGTCAAGCATCAATTGAATAATGACTTGCTGTAATTAGCCATATTTTTGCAAAGATTTTCATCTTCTGTTTCTCAAGGCATCTTAAATAGCAGCTACTCTTAAACCTTCACCACAATATAAGGAAGTTATATTGTAACCATCAAGATTAGAGGTCACTCGTACAGTTTCCCCAAGAACCTTGAGTAAGTGAGTAAAGTATATTTATTAAAGAGTAAAAAGGAGGTCTGATT
Source organism: Picea glauca (assembly GCA_000966675.3). Classification (NCBI taxonomy): domain Eukaryota; kingdom Viridiplantae; phylum Streptophyta; class Pinopsida; order Pinales; family Pinaceae; genus Picea; species Picea glauca. Next base: position 6,050 of record JZKD02S2269560.1, on the reverse strand, counting down.
AGCGGTTAGCCATGGAAACATTAAAAAAAGGAAGAAAGTGAATTGATCCTAATTATACCTTTATGTTCTTTCCCAATGGTACCATCCACTACACACTAAAAATGCTTGATTATATCATATCTTTATATAGGCTATGTCCGCTTAAGTACCCCTTATATCAGGACAATCACTAAGGAATATATGAAAGAGAGTTATAATCTAACATAAATACCATCCCAATTTAAAAAAAAGAAAAGAGAAAAAAAAGAAAAAGTTTTTTCAAAGTTGTCCCCCCATCTTCTTGCACAAAGTAATCTTATATTAAAATCTTAAAAGATGGAGGGCCGGTCTTTGAGGGTGTAAGAGGCTAACTCGTCGGGATACTGAATAGGGTAGTGTGTACCATCTTGTGGTATGACTAGGTAAACTTGTCGGAGTATTGAACAGACTTGCTGGCAATGAGGCATTCTACCTAGCGAGGATGATAATCTGATAAAAAAAATAAAAAATTCTTAAATCTTAAAACTTGTCCTGATGCACGACATTACTTGTAGACAAAGATAACACACAATATGTATGGTTAAGCTAAGTTTAATGAACTCCATAAAATTTCCATTGGGAAATAACTTTGAGACTATCTCAAAACTCTCTCACCTACCTCTTGTTAGCTATATATAGGATATTCTATCCTATAGGTGGGGCCATATTCTAAACGTCTCGTTAGTCCGATATGTGAAATTTATCTCTACACTTAGCAAGCTGTAAATCTTCGTCTATTGGGAGAATTTATTGGTTTCCTATATTTTGTATTGTGAGGTATCACAATACTTAGGGGGAGGGGTTTCATGAGTTGAAAAATGACAACACTGCCTAGAAGAAGTAGAATCTTTGTAAAAATTTATGTATATTTTTTTCATGATACATGCTATTATATCAGCAATTATTTTATTTTGAACTTCTAAATATTCCCTGTGTGTTATAAATTGTTATACATTTCTTTAAAAGACCACTTAATTGGTTTTTCGTTACAGACTGTTCATTACAGACTTGTGATTACATGCCTTATAATATGCAAGATAGAGGAACAAATTCTGTGAGCACGATGGAAAAAAAAAGTAATAATGGAACACTCTTATCTTGCCTCTGCTCCTGTTCACTGTGACTGTCAAAAGTGTTTTAAGACTGAGTGCCATGGATAAAACATCCATTACATGATGAAAAAATTTCATTTCGCACAGGAATACCATATGGGGTGCCATATGGAGTGTCATATGGAGTGCCATTTGAAAGACCATATGGGGTGCCATATGGAAGACCAAATGATGCGCCATATGAAGGATCGAATGAGGTGCATACACATAGTAAATGACTACGATTTCAGGTAACCAGGAATCATTTGAATTTATTTTGGTTGTTCAGCTATATGATGAGTTAGTTAAATAGAAATTGAGAATTAAATGATACAATTCTTAAACATTTTTATGATCAAATGTCCAAGTCGAAGACTTGGACATTGATCTAACCTCCTTCATCATTACGATTGCCTCCAAAAGATGCTCTTTCGAATTCGAAATCGGCGCACTCATGCCCACACATGGAAACTCATGTGTGATCAATTCATCAAAGAATTCAACCGTTTCCACCTTGGGTGCATTAAAAAAATGGAGGGATAGCTCAAATCATAATCTCATTTATGCATTGCACTCATCCTCTGCTCAATTGTGCTCACCCTTTGCCTAATTTTTCTCAGCCTATTCCTAATCGTTCTCGTCCTTTGTCAAATTCCGCCCTCTATTCATTCTCCACACTGTCACCATGCCCAAACGATATGAGTCATCCTCCTATGCTGACCTCTTTGCTATCCCTGAGTTCGCACAGTGTAGGGAAGTCTTCCTTTGCGTAGGGTGGGGACCGTTCTTGGTCCATATGCAGGGCCATGATGATAGCGTTTCTATGCAATTCGCCCTCGGATTCAATGGAAGAATGGCATGCATGGGGTCTCTGACCTTCGTGGTCTCTAAGGAGTCAATTGCCTCAGCCACAAAGCTTCCAAGAGTTGGAGATTGTTGGTTTAAACACCACCAGTTGCCACGGGTGAGCTACAATAGGGTATTCAAACCTGAGTTTCAGAATATCTCTAGATCTAAGCGATACTCCAAGGAGTGGATTAAAGAGGAGCTAATTAACCCTCTTATAGTCATCACCAGAATGATCACTTGTGAAGGTAGATATTTCATTTTTAAAGCCTGTCATTTTTTATTATTAACTCATTTCCAATTCAATAAGCCATTGAATTTCCCTTTTTACTTCTTAAAAAGTCTTTAGAAGATGTCTTCCCAAGTACGAAAGAATGTGGCCAATCCCCATAACATCCTATTCCACCATGGCTTCATCAAACTGCTTGTTATAGCCGAGTTGAAAAAACAGGGGAAGACATGGGATGAGTTCATTTATCAATTTTGAAACCCTCATCTTACAATCAAGACCAACAAGAAAACACTTGATCTATGGGTTGTTACTCCATCCAAACCCCATTCTTCGAAGACTCCAAACCCTCCTACTCAAGCTATCCCTCTACCGGAACAAAAGACCAAGAAACGTGTTGATACCCCTGTAGCCTCATCGGTTAAGAAGACTAAGAAGCCTATTGATAACTCTCCAATGCCCTCAACATATATTGATCCTGCACCCAAAAAGTTACAAGAGGTAATTCAACAAGACTTCCCTGTAATCCCCACAAATAGGAGAGTAGCTAATCGATTCAATAGAGGATCTTTCCAAAAAACTGTCCGAAATACAAGAGGAAAATATTATGAAAAAACCTCAAGCATTTCGGACCCTATCCAAGTATCTTCCGATCTTGAAATCCCTCATAAAAGACTTAGGGAAGTGTTTGCAGAAGAATTGGAGCCTAATAGAGAGACACAATTTGAACCTATTTCACCTCATAAATCCCCCTGTTACTCCTACCTCACATATGCCTATACCAGATCCCAAAAATGATAGACTTTCTACATCCTTCAAGGGATCCAAACCCTCCTATGAGATATATGATCATACTCCAACCATTGAAAAGTTGCAACATGAAAATGTTTAGTTGTTGCAACAATGTGAAGAGAGGAAGACCATGGATAGACATCTCCACCATGACAATGCAATACTACAAGCAAAGGTGAATTCCCTCCAAAGATTGGTTGACCAAATTACCAATGACAATTGTAGCCTTCGTGCACAATTGAAACACCGCAAGAGGGCCAAGACAAAGTCTTCAGGGCAAGAAGCTTCTAAAGCTAATCCATCCCCTGCTCTGCAAGTCTACTCATATTGGGCAATTCATTTTTGTTTGCAATGGGACCTGCAAAATCTTAGGTGTGGGGGTAACGTTGGGCTCGTGATTTGGTTAATTTATGATGATGATTAAATCCTTTTTGTACCAGTATTATATGTGTATTTAACCATTTTGAAGAAGTTTTGAAGGATTTTATATAAATTCGTCATAGTTTTATACCAAGTATGTGCAATTGATGTTTTGTGATGGTTTTAAGTTTAATTCAGTTCGATTTAATGATTATGAGAAGCTAATGTGTGATCTATGTGTCACGTGGCAAATCCGCAAGGCATTTTTCCATCCAGTAGCTCGTCCGGTACTTCATCTTGCACTGCTTCGAACACTGAATCCAACACTAGGAGCGTGGGTGAGTTGGCGGTTGTTATATTGGCAGGTCGTATTGGGCGAATCGACGACATGGGTTTTGTTCACCCTCGTGGCCTCCAACTACTGAGCTCTTGACATATTGGATCAAGCAGTTATGTTGATCGTTGAGTGGCTCGTTCAGTTTCTATAAGCCAAAGGTAGTTATAGTGTATTTAATGGAATTCACCATTTTTAGAGGAGGTCAACCCTTCCAGTGGTCAACCTCTCGAATTGAAACTATTATAAATACCACAGTAGTGGTCAGACAAAGTGTCAAGAATTATTAGAATCATTTTGTTGTGTGAACTCAGACATTTCCACAAACTTTTGCTAAGACTGTGTTTTTTATTTAATGACTAGAACCGTGTTGATTTAGCTCATGATTTGTTGTTGAGGAGTAGCCACGACTTGCTGGGGGGGCCACCAGTGGTCTAGGTGAATAGTTAGATAGATAGCTTGTATATTTCAGTTGTGCAATCATCATTTCCTTCATTTTATGTTATATGTGTTTTTATCATTTTACATCCTGTGTGTTTGTTGTTCATCATTTAATTGTTGAATTTATTTTTTCCAGGTTGCTTGTAGGAGATAGTTGTTAACACGTTGTGTCTTTTAATCATTAGTAAATAGCTTGCAAGCTACTAGCCTTGTTGTGTGTTAAATGCTAATTTGAATTTCTACAGGTTAAAATAGAATAGCTAAAACATAGTATCAATTTAACACAGAGTACAAAGTTTTGATGGATTAATAGTTGCGAGTTTGGTTCATTTAATTCTCAGTTTTCTTATCAATTTTGTTGTAGTATGTTGAGGTAGAAATAGAATTTAAATCATATTTTTATAAGCATTTTAACTTGCTATTTGACTTTTTAATAATAAGATTAGCTTAGTTGATTTTATGAAATTTCCTTTCGAGATTTAAATTGCAATTTTAATTAGAAGTTTGAGTTTGAGTTAAGATTTTAGTTATGAGTTTCTAATCGTGTGAATTTTCTCACATTAGCATAAGAGTGCATTTGAATTAAGTAGAAAAGTGTTTTCTTATTATTGATGATTAATGCATAAATTGAGATATCACATGGATTTTTCAGGATAGTTAATATTTCTTCTATGATGGCTAAACTCTGATTAGATTGCTTGATTCATACTTTTCATTTCTCCGTAGAAGTTCATACTGAATTTATTCCTCTTGAGCTATCACTAATCGTTAGATGCCATCGTGATGTCATAAGACACCGAAGACATAATCATCATATTTGAAGTTTCTTGTTATTGTAGATTAAGAGTAATCATTGATTAATATTTGAATACTGTCATGATGCTTTTAATTAAATAGGTTAAGATTTCCCTTTGCAGATTAGAAGTAATTATGAGTTTTATCTTAAGAATAGAGTTCACTTGCTGAATAATTTTGATTAGTTACTTGTTGAGTAGTTTTGATTAGTTTACTTGCTGAATAAGTTTTAATAGGTTAGTTGTTTGATTGTTTACTTGTTTACTTGCTGATGTTCATTGATTTGAATAGACTAATTAGATTAATTTGTTGTTGTTGTTGTTGCTTATTAAGTTGAATAGATTGAATAGATTACTTGCTTTTGGTCATTATATTAAATAGGTTAACTTGTTCAAAGTAGGGTTTTCATTTTCTTCTGTAGGAACAATCCATCGATACATTATTTAAAATTTGCTTAGGGTAAATAGTTCAAGTTCTTTGATAGGGTTTGCTCATTGATAATCTTTGCTTAAGTAGATTAACCATTAGTTAGACCATCTCCTAAGTTAGATCATGCTTCCTCTATCTTTTCTTCCTTGGCACATATAGTGCTACAACTCTAAGTTTACTTACCCCGGGTTGACAATTTAATTGAGGGATTTAGTGCATATAGAACACACATCAAACTTCCAAACCCAGTTATTATTGTAAATAGGTCAAAGAATAATAAAATAAAGGAAAACTCTTGTGGTATTTATTGTTTTCTAGTATTTCTATTTACATATTCTATTGGTATCTTTGTTGTAATATTTGTGTTAGCACTAGAACTCACCTCTGGATTGCAGCAGAGGTAAGGCCAGTACCCATCATTTTTATGTCACAATTAATTTTAAGGGGGTCTAATGGATGCAGACTCAGGACAATATCGCTTTAACTCAAACAACTGGGCCGGTATACATGAGCATGTGAGGTCTTGATCTAACTTCAGTCAATAATTTGTAGTAAGGGCGAGTAGGGAGAAGAACTTGAGGAAAATGAGGAGGTTTGCTATGGACATTCAGTCTTACAACAGGCTATGGAGGAAAATATTCAGATACAAGATCCACTTGAATCCAAAACCTTGGAAACTAAAACACCATAACAATATTGCAATCAAACCTACATT
>JZKD02S2269538.1:0-15476 GCA_000966675.3 Picea glauca | reverse complement strand
CACTTAGTAATTTCTCCATTAACTTTATTATTTAAATAATTTCTTTTGTATCCACTTTGACTTATAGTACACTCATCACTTCACTTTATTATTTAAATAATTTCTTCTTTGCAATGACTTTGACCTTTTGGGGCTTTTAGATGACTCATGATGGTTCTCCAACTTCACATGGCCATAACTCTTTAACCGTGAGGATTTATGTGACATTTCACATACCACCAGAAATGACATGACATGCATTATCCATATAGAATAGTCTTACCTTCATATATATTAAAACTCATACCATTATTCATCAAACAAACTTAGATCCATTACCCAAACCTTTGTGCTACCGAAATTGACTACCAAACTTTCTTCAAGGGTTGACATCAATGAAAACCAATCAAAATAATCAACAATCTCCCCCTTTGGCATTGATGGAAACACTCTGATGCAATACTGAAGTCATATCACTCATGCTCCCCCTGTGACCATCGCTCCCCCTAGAACCATGCCTCTATGCACTTTCTCCAAGCATTTACCTTTGCATATGATAAATCTCCCCCCCTTTGTCATCAATGGCAAATGTATCTTTCCCTCCGGGGTTGCTCCCCCTAACTGAACTCTTCCTGAAACTGATCTCCCAACCTAAACTTTCCTCTTTATGGTGCTTCCTCATGTAAATCTAAGACATATAAGATAAACATTCAAAAACATTCATTTTGGAGTAGAAATTACTATGAGTCTCTGGCGAAGATACTCAAAGTATTCCCATGGAAGTGGTTTTGTAAAGATATCTGCCACTTGTTCTTTTATGCCCACATATTAAACTCTAATGTTCTTCTCTACAACTTGTTCCCATAGAAAGTGATACTTGATTGGAATGTGCTTCATCTTGGAGTGCATTGCCAGGTTCTTTGAGATAATGATGGCACTTGTATTATCACAATAGATTAGAATGGACTCATCATACTCAACCTGTATATCTGTTAGATTTTGTTTCATCCGCAGAACCTGTGTACAACATGCTCCTGTTGCAATATACTTTGCTTCGGTTGTAGATAAAGATACTGATGATTTTTTCTTACTTAGCCAAGATACTAAACACTCGCCCAAGTATAATGTTGCTCCACTAATGCTTCGTCAGTCATCAATGTAACCTGCCCAATCTGCATCTATGTAGGCAATAAATGATAGATCCTTTCCTTTTGGATACCATAATCCAAACTCTTGTGTTCCTTTAAGATATCTGAAAATCCTCTTCACTTCTAAGACATGTGATTCCTTTGGTGTTTCTTGAAATCGTGGCACTTGTCCAACTTCTTGCATTACATCTGGTCTGGATGTTGTCACATATAGTAAACTACCAATCATTGACTTGTATTGCCTCTAGTTTGTAGACTTTGAATCATCATCTTTGTTCAACTTGCAACTGGTTTTCATATGAGTGGTAACTGGTCTGCAATCTTCCATTCCGAACCTCTTTAGCATTTCTATGATATACTTAGTTTGAGAAATAAAAATTCCTTGGTTGCTTTGACGTATCTAAAGACCCAAAAATAAGGATAGTTCTCCAAGTAATGACATTTCAAATTCATTTTTCATATCCTTTGCAAATTTATGGCTTAACCTATAATCAATACTTCCAAAAATAATATCATCAACATAAACTTCAATTAATAAAATACCATCTTGAGTTACCTTGATGTAGAGGTTGATGTCTGCACTTCCTTTTCTGAACCCTGCCTATTGTAGATATTTATCCAGTCTAGAGTACCATGCTCTAAGAGCCTATTTTATACCATACAAGGCCTTCTTCAATTTGCAAACATAATATGTGTTCTCTGACAACTGAAATCGTTCTGGTTGTTCAATGTAGACTTCTTCTTCAAGTTCATCGTTCATAAATGATGATTTCACATCCATTTGATATACTTTAATATTCTTGGAGCATGCATAATCTAAGAGCAATCAAATTGCTTCCATTCTAGCAACTAGGGAAAATGTCTCTTCAAAGTCAATTCCTTCAACCTATGTGTATCCTTTACATACCAATATAGCTTTGTTCCTTGTAACATGTCCATCTTCATTCAATTTATTTCTGAAAACCCACTTTGTGCCAATCACATTCTTATTCTTTGGTCTTGGAACCAATTCCCAAGTGTCATTCTTCTCTATTTGATCCAATTCTTCATCCATGGCCTTATTCCAAAATTCATCCTTGTTGGTGTTTTCAAAACTGTTTGGTTCAATCGTAGATAAGAGTGTTAGGTGCATTTGTTCTAGTGAACAGATTCTTCTTCTAGTCTCAACTCCTGCATCCTTGTTTCCGATAATCTGATCTGAAGGATGATTTTTCTGTACTCGTTTGCTAGGTGTCTTTGGAAGAACTTGTTGAACTTGCTCTTCTACTTTTTTTTTAATCTTCTTCATCTTCCCCTTCTACTTCTTCTTCATCTTCTGCTTCTTCTTTGTAAAGTTGTTCCATTGATTCATTTTCTTCTTCCTTTAATTCTCGTCCACCTGTTTCATCAATTGTTACATTGATGTTTTCCACAACTTTGTTCAATCTCATATTGTAATACTTGTATGCTTTCCTTGTACTTGAGTAACCAACAAGTACTCATTTGTCCACATGAGAGTCGAACTTTCACATTCTGCCATCTTCTCTTTTGATGTAGCATTTATTTCCAAATACTCTAAAGTGCTTCACATTTGTTGGTCTTCCTTTCCATAGCTTGTAGGGAGTTTTGTAATTGTTGTTTTTTAGCATTACTCTATTTTGAATGTGAACTGTTGTATGCACTGCATTTGTCCAAAAAATATATGTCAATTTGGAATCCATTAGCATTGTTCGAGCCATTTCCTGTGTAATTATCATCCATTATGATAATGTTCCTTTGTATCTGAACCACTCTTTGAGCCAATATCTGAATCCATGCTCTCATCCACTGTCATATATCTGTCCAAACCTACTAAGTGTTCTTACAAATCCATCTATGTCCATACTTTTCAATACTCTACTACACAATTGTCCATAATGTTGACCCATTTATCACTATACTATCATAAAGTCTTCACTACTACAACTGTACTTATGCTAATTGACTACTCTAGATATTTCTACTCAAACTTTGCAAGCTGCTTGAAGGATGGTTCTTTGGCCTATCACAGCTATCGCATAGACTCCCCATGTCTAATAGTCATATCATCTGGGAGTCTCTAAGTTGTATGACTTAGAACAATTCCTGCTCTGATGTGTTTTCATCATCATCTTCATTGGTAGATTCATCATCTCTCTGAGCTCTGACTTCTTTCTTTCTATTTGTGGATTCATCTTTTACTACAATGATTGAAAGTACAATCTCTTGAACCTGTTTCTTATTTATCTGTCATTCTTTTCTTTTAGTTATTTTCCAAACCTTTCTGTATCTGACATCTTTCTTTTTCTCTGTAGAATTTTCTTCATCTCGTTCTATTGCCAATCTTGCAATCTCTGGGACCTAGTCTTTGTTCACATGTTCTTCGTGTTTTCTTATCCATACTTTCTTATATCAGATATCAATGTTCTCTTTCATGGAAGTATCGATCATGCTTCTACAATCACTAGCTATGTGTGCATAGTTATGACATTTGTAACATTCAATGTTACGTGGGCACACATAGGCATTTATTGCTTGAACATTTCTTTTATAATCCCTGCAATCTGCAACCTTATGTCCAAAATTAGTACAATAAAAACAATGACAATAAAAGAAATTTGCATACCTGGGAGTGAATGATCTTCTTTGTGGCGTAGTCCTTCTGAATTTCTTCCTTGACTGATCATGATCATGATTGAAACTTCTTTTTGGCTTGAACATGGATGGTATTCTTGAAGATGTACCCTAATTAGTTTTCTTAGATTCTGGTTGACCATGATTCCTTCCTTTGAGTACTTATGCATAACTCTTGCTCTTTTTTTCATTCTTATTTTCTAGCAACCTAGAGTGTTTCTCTTCATTCTCTACAACTGATAAAAATGTTTTTGTCTCTTCAACGTTCTTTTTGAGCTTGACGATTTTACTTCTCAATCTGAGAACTTCTTCTTCACACTTCTCAACCTCTTCTTATTTCTTTAATATCTGAGACTTCATGACTTCTTATGTTCTCTTCGCTTCTTCAAGATGAATTTTTAATTTGATTATTTCTTCTTCAAGTACTTTCTCTTCTTGACCAAACTTTGACTCAAGCTGGTTTAGATCGTTAGTTCTTTCCTTGAGATTATCTATCAATATTTTCTCTCTCATTTCTACTTTTTTCTTATGTGCTTCTATGTTGGCTTCCAAATACTGCTTTTGATCTTTAAGATTTTCTTCGATCCTTTTGGCTTCTTCTAGCTGAGTTCTTAAGTTATTGATGACCTGTTGGGATTCTTCAAAAATGTGAGCACTTTCCTTTTGTTTAATCAATTCTTTCTTGAGTGACTTGTTTTCTTCTCTTTAATTTCTTAGTTCATCTAAAGCACTGATAAATTCTTCTTCTAAATTGTCTTCTTTTTCAATTAGTTTTTCTGTCTCATTTCCTTCATGGCATTTTATTTCAGGATATCTGTGTTTTTCACAATTAAAACAAAACGACATACCTTTGTTGATTATGTACTCTTCATCTTCTGAATTTGTTTGACATGATGAACATATTTCTTCTTGATCTGTACCTGCATCTTCTTTGACATTTTTTGAATCTGCGATGGGTGAAGAATATATATCATGTAATTTATCCCAAATTTCTTTGGTTGATGAACATTTACCAACCTTTTCTCTTATCGGATTAGGTAATCCTTCCGAGATGAAATCCATTTCTATTTTGTTATTATTCTTCAATTTCTTCTTGGTTGTAGTCTTTTCCCTTTTTGAACTATCATATCCTATAACGACTGATAGTCAAATATAATACCCCTGTCCTGTAAAAATACTTTTGTCCTTCCACTCCACATCTCATACTTTAAACCATTATGACCATTGAACAATGGTACTCCATTCTCAGAATAATCCATGATCTCCTTCCAGTGGTTAAACTATTTCTTGAAGGAACCTTCTCTGATACCAATTGTTGGATTACTGAGAGGGGGTTGAATTAATAATAGAGAAATTTAATCTTTTTTAACCACAAAATTCAACTGGTATATCAATGTAGCATTATCATCCAATAGTTGCAAAGTAAAAAAACAATGAACAAATGAGAAATCATACACATACACAGTACACCAGTGTTTTTACGTGGAAACACAAAGCGAGAGAAAACCATGGAATGTTTTTTCTTATATGTCTTTAAGAATTACATTCATTGGAAGCACCAACTTCCTTTATTTTCCAGCTGCAACTGGAAGGAGGCTCCAACCCCCTAGTTTCNAGTTATGTGACATTTCACATACCACTGGAAATGACATGACATGTATTATCCATGTAGAATAGTCTTACCTTCAAATATATTAAAACTCATACCATTATACATCAAACAAACTTAGATCCATTACCCAAACCTTTGTGCTACCGAAATTGACTACCAGACTTTCTTCAAGGGTTGACATCAATGAAAACCAATCAAAATAATCAACAATCTCCCCCTTTGGCATTAATGGAAACACTCTGATGCAATACTGAAGTCATATCACTCATGCTCCCCCTATTACCATCGCTCTCCCTGGAACCATGCCTCTATGCTCTTTCTCCAAGCATTTACCTTTGCATCTGATAAATCTCCCCCACTTTGTCATTAATGGAAAATGTATCTTTCCATCCGGGGTTGCTCCCCCTAGTTGAACTCTTCCTGAAACTGATCTCCCAACCTAAACTTTCCTCTTTATGGTGCTTCCTTATGTAAATCTAAGACATATAAGATAAGCATTAAAAAACATTCATTTTGGAGTAAAAATTACTATGAGTCTCTGGCGAAGATAATCAAAGGATTCCCATGGAAGCGGTTTTGTAAAGATGTCTGCCACTTGTTCTTTTGTGCCCACATATTCAACTCTGATGTTCTTCTCTACAACTTGTTCCCATAGAAAGTGATACTTGATTGGAATGTGCTTCATCTTGGAGTGCATCGCTAGGTTCTTTGAGATACTGATGGCACTTGTATTATCACAATAGATTAGAATGGGCTCATCATACTCAACCTGTATATCTGTTAGATTTTTTTTCATCCATAGAACCTGTGTACAACATGCTCCTGCTGCAATATACTCTGCTTCGACTGTAGATAAAGATACTGATGATTTTTTCTTGCTTAGCCAAGATACTAAACACTCACCCAAGTAGAATGTTGCTCCACTAATGCTTCATCGGTCATCAATGTAACCTACCCAATCTGCATCTGTGTAGGCAATAAGTGATAGATCCTTTCCTTTTGGATACCATAATCCAAACTCTTTTGTTCCTTTAAGACATCTGAAAATCCTCTTCACTTCTAAGACATGTGATTCCTTTGGTGTTGCTCGAAATCGTGCCACCTGTCCAACTTCCTGCCTTACATCTGGTCTAGATGTTGTCACATATAGTAAGCTACCAATCATTGACCTGTATTGCCTTTGGTTTGTAGACTTTGAATCATCATCTTTTCTCAACTTGCAACTAGTTTTCATATGAGTGGTAACTGGTTTGCAATCTTCCATTCCGAACCTCTTTAGCATTTATATGATATACTTAGTTTGAGAAAGAAAAATTCCTTGGTTGCTTTGACGTATCTAAATACCCAAAAAGAAGGATAGTTCTCCAAGTAATGAGATTTCAAATTCATTATGCATATCCTTTGCAAATTTATGGCTTAATATGTCATCAATACTTCCAAAAATAATATCATCAACATAAACTTCAATTAATAAAATACCATCTTGAGTTACCTTGATGTAGAGGTTGATGTTTGCACTTCCTTTTCTGAACCCTGCCTGTTGTAGATATTTATCCAGTCTAGAGTACCATGCTCTAGGAGCCTGTTTTATACCATACAAGGCCTTCTTCAATTTGCAAACATAATATGCGTTCTCTGACAATTGAAATCATTCTGGTTGTTCAATGTAGACTTCTTCTTCAAGTTCATCATTCAGAAATGATGATTTCACGTCCATTTGATATACTTTAATATTCTTGGAGCATGCATAATCTAAGAGCAATCAGATTGCTTCCATTCTGGCAACTAGGGAAAATGTCTCTTCAAAGTCGATTCTTTCAACTTATGCATATCCTTTACATACCAATCTAGCTTTGTTCCTTGTAACATGTCCATCTTCATTCAATTTATTTCTGAAAACCCACTTTGTGCCAATCACATTCTTATTCTTTGGTCTTGGAACCAATTCCCAAGTGTCATTCTTCTCTATTTGATCCAATTCTTCATCCATGGCCTTATTCCAAAATTCATCCTTGTTGGCCTCTTCAAAACTCTTTGGTTCAATTGTAGATAAGAGTGCTTGGTGCATTTGTTCTAGTGAACAGATTCTTATTCTAGTCTCAACTCCTGCATCCTTGTTTCCGATAATCTGATCTGAAGGATGATTTTTCTGTACTCGTTTGCTAGGTGTCATTGGAGGCACTTGTTGAACTTGCTCTTCTACTTTTTTCTAATCTTCTTCATCTTCCCCTTCTACTTCTTCTTCATCTTTTACTTCTTCTTCGTAAAGTTGTTCCATTGATTCATTTTCTTCTTCCTTTAATTCTCGTCCACTTGTTTCATCAATTGTTACATTGATGCTTTCCACAACTTTGTTCAATCTCATATTGTAATACTTGTATGCTTTCCTTGTACTTGAGTAACCAACAAGTACTCATTTGTCCACATGAGAGTCAAACTTTCACATTCTGCCATCTTCTCTTTTGATGTAGCATTTATTTCCAAATACTCTGAAGTGTTTCACATTTGTTGGTCTTCCTTTCCATAGCTTGTAGGGAGTTTTGTCATTGTTGTTTTTGAACATTACTCTGTTTTGAATGTGAACTGTTGTATGCACTGCATTTGTCCAAAAAATATGTGTCACTTTGGAATCCATTAGCATTGTTCGAGCCATTTCCTGTGTAATTATCATCCATTATGATAATGTTCCTTTGTATCTGAACCACTCTTTGAGCCAATATGTGAATCCATTCTCTCGTCCACTGTCATATATCTGTCCAAACCTACTAAGTGTTATTATGAATCCATCTATGTCCATACTTTTCAATACTCTACTACACAATTGTCCATAATGCTGACCCATTTATCACTATACTATCATGAAGTCTTCACTACTACAATTGTACTTATGCTAACTGACTACTCTAGATCTGTCTACTCAAACTTTGCAAGCTACTCGAAGGATGGTTCTTTGGTCTATCACAACTATTGCATAGACTCCCCCTGTCTAATAGTCATATTATATGGGAGTCTCTAAGTTGGATGACTTAGAACAATTCCTGCTCTGATGTGTATTCATCATCATCTTCATTGGTAGATTCATCATCTCTCTGATCTCTGACTTCTTTCTTTCTGTTTGTGGATTCATCTTTTATTACAATTCTTGAAAGTACAATCTCTTGAACCTGTTCCTTATTTATCTGTCATTCTTTTCTTTCAGTTATTTTCCAAACCTTTCTGTATCTAACATCTTTCTTTTTCTCTGTAGAATTTTCTTCATCTCGTTCTATTGTCAATCTTGCAATCTCTGGGATCTAGTCTTTGTTCACATGTTCTTTGTGTTTTCTTATTCATACTTTCTTATATCGGATATCAATGTTCTATTTCATGGAAGTATCGATCATGCTTCTACAATCACTAGCTATGTGTGCATAGTTATGGCATTTGTAACATTCAATGTTACGTGGGGACACATAGGCATTTCTTGCTTGAACATTTCTTTTATAATCCCTGCAATCTGCAACCTTATGTCCAAAATTAGTACAATAAAAACAATGACAATAAAATAAATTTGCATACCTGGGAGTGAATGAGCTTATTTGTGGCGTAGTCCTTTTGAATTTCTTCCTTGACTGATCATGATCATGATTGAAACTTCTTTGTGGCTTGAACATGGATGGTATTCTTGAAGATGTGCCCTTATTAGTTTTCTTAGATTTTGGTTGACCATGATTCCTTCCTTTGAGTACTTATGCATAACTCTTGCTCTTTTCTTCATTCTTATTTTCTAGCAACCTAGAGTGTTTCTCTTCATTCTCTACAACTGATACAGATGTTTTTGTCTCTTCAACATTCTTTTTGAGCTTGACAATTTTACTTCTCAATTTGAGAACTTCTTCTTCACACTTCTCAACCTCTTCTTATTTCTTTAATATCTGAGACTTCATGACTTATTATGTTCTCTTCGCTTCTTCAAGATGAATTTTTAATGTGATTATTTCTTCTTCAAGTACTTTCTCTTCTTGACCAAACTCTGACTCAAGTTGGTTTAGATCGTTAGTTCTTTCCTTGAGATGTTCTGTCAATATTTTCTCTCTCATTTCTACTTCTTTCTTATGTGCTTCTATGTTGGCTTCCAAATACTGCTTTTGATCTTTAAGATTTTCTTCGATCCTTTTGGCTTCTTCTAGCTGAGTTCTTAAGTTATTGATGACCTGTTGGGATTCTTAAAAAATGTGAGCACTTTCCTTTTGTTTAATCAATTCTTTCTTAAGTGACTTGTTTTCTTCTCTTTATTTTCTTAGTTCATCTAATTCATTGATCAATTATTCTTCTAAATTGTCTTCTTTTTCAATTAGTTTTTCTATCTCATTTCCTTCATGGCATTCTATTTCAGGATATCCGTGTTTTTCACAATTAAAACAAAACAACATACCTTTGTTGATTATGTACTCTTCATCTTTTGAATTTGTTTGACATGATGAACATATTTCTTCTTGATATGTACCTGCATCTTCTTTGACATTTTTTGAATTTGAGATGGGTGAAGAATATATATCATGTAACTTATCCCAAATTTCTTTGGTTGATGAACATTTACCAACCTTTTCTCTTATCGGATTAGGTAATCCTTCCGAGATGAAATCCATTTATATTTTGTTATTATTCTTCAATTTATTCTTGGCTGCAATCTTTTCCCTTTTTGAACTATCATATCCTATAATGACTGATAGTCAAATATAATACCCATGTTCCTGTAAAAATACTTTTGTCCTTCCACTCCACATCTCATACTTTAAACCATTCTGACCATTGAACAATGGTACTCCATTCTCAGAATAATCCATTATCTCCTTCCAGTGGTTAAACTGTTTCTTGAAGGAACCTTCTCTGATACCAATTGTTGGATTACTGAGAGGGGGTTGAATTAGTAATAGAGAAATTTAATCTTTTTTAACCACAAAATTCAAGTGGTATATCAATGTAGTATTATCATCCAATAGTTGCAAAGTAAATAAACAATGAACAAATGAGAAATCATACACATACACAGTACACCAATGTTTTTACGTAGAAACACAAAGCGAGAGAAAACCATGGAATGCTTTTTCTTATATGTCTTTAAGAATTACATTCATTGGAAGCACCAACTTCCTTTGTTTTCCAGCTGCAACTGGAAGGAGGCTCCAACCCCCTAGTTTATCAAGCTACAACCTAAGGGAAGCTCCAACTCCCCAATTCTCTGGCTACAACCCCCTATGTTCTCCGGCTACAACCAAAAGGTGGATACAACCACATGTCCTTGCCCCATCCAACCGCCCTGAAATATAAGTAGAATGATGGAACCACTGTCACACTATCACTGTGAGATATACTGTTGTAAACCTGTACCAATCAACCTGCAATAAACAACCTATACCAATAACATGTACCAACATGTACCATACATCAACCTGTACCGTAAACAAATGCATCAACCATGCACCAAACCTGTACAAATAACATGTCACAATAACTTGTCCAAACAACCTATCACAACAACCTGTCCAAACAACCTATCACAACAACCTGTCTCATCAATCGTATCAACCAAATCAGATATACTCACCAAGATCAATCACCAAGACAACTCTCTACCATATGCACAATATCACCAAGATGTGCATCAACCAAACATAACACAACAACTCATAATCATCACCAAGATCAATATGTGCTTCTAATAATATACCAAGACAAGTATGTTACATCATCCATAAACCATGTGTCAACAATACTACTAACAAGCTCCTCCAACCATGTACCAATCATGCATCAAGTACTCATCAACTATGACTCATCAATATGTACCAACATCATCAACTATACACCTCATGTATGTGCCAACTCATCAACAACTTGTCTCAAACATGTACCCAACATGTACCTCAACCAAAATCCCTCATCAATTTCATCATACAAATCTGATTTGTTACTCTGTAATAGACTTGGTGTATATGATCACATACCTGCAAACCTTCCTTAACTTTAACAACAAGAGACTAGCATTTTCATCAAACTTTACTTTAGTCTCACATGACTAATTTTGGATTAGTCAACAACCCTAACTTGCAATAATCATAACTATGTACCTGTAATGAAAAAAGATCTGAAAATGGTACACAATGTTCTTTAGTGTCTTTTATGCAATTCCTCAAGATTTCAGTACTTGGAACCTCTCAGAAAATGAGTTATAGCAAAAATGGCATACCTTGTTGAATTTTGGCTTATTCTAGAGATCGAACTTGTAGAGAATGCCTCGCATGGACTATTTCATGTATAGTTCTGAAAATGGTACACAACATACTACAAACTGTAATCTAACCAATACATTTGGTCTTACTGAATTTGGATTTGTTATGAAGAAGTTATAACATTTTTACCCGAAGCACATGTTTTAGACTAGTTTCAAGACTAGCCACAAACCCTATTTTTCATGTAGTGTAACTCCAAAAATACAATGACCCACAAGCTAAAATTGTTATCAAAACTACCTATATATGTTTCCTCAACGGCCTCCAGATTGTGCGGTCTGAATCTTTCTAGAAAAAAAGTTATTGCGAAAATGGTGAGATGACCTGTAAATAACATACCTTAGAAAGCACCATCAAAATAATTTTTCATCCCTTGAATTTTGGCCTTCTTTACTTCACCTTCCCTTTGAAATTAGCCTTAGATATTCTTTGGTTACCTCAATCACTTGTAGATATTCAATATTCTCAAGTGTAATTAAATGAGATACTCTTGCCTCTTATTTATACTTTTATGTAACTTCCTCAAGGGCTTACCTTCTAACCATCTTAAACAACTTTCCGTATTTTAGGGCTAACCCACTTTTAACCATTTGTTCACTTAGTAATTTATCTATTAACTTTATTCTTTAAATAATTTCTTTTGTATCCACTTTGACTTATAGTACACTCATCATTTCACTTTATTATTTAAATATTTTTTTCTTTGCAACCACTTTGACTACTTTGTCCTTTGGGGGCTTCTAGATGACTCATGAGGGTTCTCCAACTTCACATGGCCATATCTCTCTAATCGTGAGGATTTATGTGACATTCCACATACCAATGGAAATGGAATGACATGCACTATCCATCTAGAATAGTCTTACCTTCAAATATATTAAAACTCATACCATTATACATAAAACAAACTTAGGTCCATTACCCAAACCTTTGTGCTACCAGAATTCGCTACCGGACTTTCTTCAATGATTGACATCAATGAAAACCAAATCAAATACCTATATAAATTGTCCTGGACCTCATAGCTACCCACTATTCTCAATCTACAAGGAGATCTTTCATTTTAAGCTTCCAAAGATCAAAATTCTAGCAATTAAATTTTTTGATCTCTATCCTCAAACTGCTTTCCAGTATTTTAAGTACAAATTAAATATCACTATCTTACAACTCCCATTGGACCTAGGTTTAGCTCATATCCATGATCTACTTAACCTTGATCTGATACAACTTGTACAAAGCAACAAAACGAGCTATGATACCAAATGTATCAAAGATGCTTTGATATGCTCTAATACCAACTATAGAGAAATATCACTCACACTATATCAATTGTAGAGAAATTTCACTCACACTAAACCAACCAAGAAAGAGAAGACGAAATTAAGGAGAAAATAAATGACAAACTCACACAGTACATAGAGATTTTACCCCCAAAACCCTTAATTGGCAAAACCAACATTCCTTGAGCATCTCATACTCTCTTGTTGTCTTACTCATTCATAGAATAAATAGTTACATAACTAGCCTTGGTTTACACCTAATACACAATCATCATCCTACTCTCTTTCTTTACATAAGAACAACCATGCAGCTAATTCAACTTACATCTACATGACCAAGCTACTATTAGCAACATCAACTTATTATAATTACAACACACCATATTTATAGGCTTTACTACATGCAAAAATCTAAATCATGGCACTTAAAAATGGTTACAGATCCATGTAGATGATTGGCTACAATCCTGTGAATCTTGGGATTAAGTTATAGTCAACTACTAGTTGGATACCAGTCGATTATCCAGTTGACCTCATGTTGTTCCACCACTTCAACCTTCAGATTTAACCATCGACTTGACTTAATCCATCCAGTCGAACATTCACCCAGTCGATCCACCTCGACTAGGCAGTCGATTAGATTGTTCTTTCATTGCAAAAAATATAAAATCCCAACAAATTGTTCATAACATTCAAGAGGCTACAATTGTTGAGGATGTAGCAAGGACTATTTCTAGGATCTATGTTGCACTAGAAGAATGCTAATTAGACCACCAATTTGTAATAGTTAAAGTTGAATGTAATATTTCTAAGCAATCCCTATCCATTTTCATCAATCTATGATCTAGTCATAGTTATATTACTCTTGAAATTGTCAACTCATGTCCTCTTAAAAGGTGTAACCATTGTAAGTCATGGCTAGTTTAGTTAGCCACTAAAACTAAGAGAAAAGTTAGTGAACTGGTAGTGAGATGTCCACTAGAGATGAATGGAATTTTGGCATGGGAAAATATGAACATTTTTCCACTTGGTTCATATGACATCCTTATTAGTATGCACTAGTTGGAAGCAAATCGAGTTAATATTGATTGCAACAACAAGACCTTTGATTGCATTAATGAACATGGAAATTCAAGGACAATAAGAGGTATTTTAAAGGCTGTCTCTATAAGACAAATTTCAAACTTATAGCTAAAGAAGTTATTTATAAAGGGGTTCCAATTGTATGTATCCCATGCATTGGAATCAATAGAAGACAACGGTCTGAACCTTCAAGATTATCCACTAATGCAATAATTCAAAAACGTATTCCTTGATGAGGTACTAGGACTACCAATAAGAAGAGATATTGACCTCTCAATAGACCTTATGCCTAGAACTACACCTTTTTCTAAGGATCCTTATAGGATGAGTACACTAGAGATAATGTAAATGAAATACAATTGCAAGAATTGCTTGAGAAAGGACACATTTGGCCCAATTTGTCTCTATGGGGAGCCCCAATTTGTTCATGAAGAAGAAACATGAATTCTCAGGTTGTGTATTGAGTATAGGTATATGAACAAAGTAACAATTAAGAAAAAGTATATGGATCTTCAAATTGATTATCTATTTAACCAAATGAGAGGGGCAAGGGTATTCTCTAAAATTGGGATATCAACAAGTTAGAATTAAGGAAGAAAACATTAACAAAACAACCTTCCAAACAAGGTATGGTCTCTATGTGCCATTTGGTTTCACAAATGCACTCGCTACATTTATGTGCCTCATGAATGGTGTCTTCAACAAATACTTGGACAAGTTTGTACTTTTTTTCATTGATGATATACTAATCTATTTGAAGTTTCAAGAAGAACATGAGGAGGAGAGAAGTTCAAAGTGGACCCAAAAATACAAGGAAAGTTTCCAGCAGTTGAAAAATCTCTTCACTAGTGCACCAATTCTAAATATTGAAGATCCAAAAAGATATTTTGTTGCATGCATGGATTCATACAAGGAATTGGTGGAGTTATCATGCAGGATAACCATGTGGTGTGTTACGAGTCGTGAAAGCTAAGATAACATGAGATAAATGATGCAGGGATTTCCAAGAGTCATAACTTTTGACTCGGTTAACTGTTTGGGCTGAAATTTTATAGGGAGTTGCATCTCAAAGAGTTCACTATCATGTCGATCTGATCCTTCAAATCAGTCATCGATTTGACACTTTTCCAGGGGAAAGTTCCTTCATATAAGGCCTCAAATTGGGGTTTTAGTGTTTTTATGGGAATTTTTAAATTAGTAATTGTAATTTATTTCTTATTTTATGCACCTAATCATAAAAAAGAGTTGACAAATAGTGTCTCTCTAGTTAGCTTTGATTTATTGGTCAGTTTTAGAGTCATGCGAAAATTTCCTAAAATTATTTGTTTTTCGAAAATTAGTTGTTTTCGAAAATCTCATATAGTAATTATAAGGGGTTGAACTTCCACTGTAATAGTTAGGATGGAGAAGAAATAAAAGAGAGTTATTTTATGTTATCATGTGTTTGCATGTTTTTTTTTTTTTTTATTTT
>JZKD02S2269527.1:21539-35580 GCA_000966675.3 Picea glauca | reverse complement strand
GTGTCCAAAAAAAGGGTTGATGTCAAAGGATTGAGTGATTGATTCATTGATGTCAAAATATTGATTGATGTCAAAGGTTTGACATCAAAGGATTGATGTAAAAGGAACAATGTCTTGTCACAACATACTGATGTAATATGTATTACTCTTGATGTGAATAGAATGTTGTCAAGTGGAATCATAGTAATATGATGCATAGTTGGATTGATGTAAAGATTACTTATTATTGTCTTATCATGGTTTATAAGGAGTACAAATGTATGAACTCCAAAGTGGTCCCCTTATGGTGAAATCCCTCACAGGAAGACTCTTTGAGATTGAGATATCATAGAAGTATGGATATATAACCCATGCTTAATTATGGAATAATGAGATGAAGATGAGTAAATTTGTTAGAGAAATTATCCTAGATGGATAGTTCTTGTCATGCCATTTTTGGTGGTATGTGGAACATCATATAAATCCTCACAGTTTGAAAGTTATGGCCTTACGAAATTGGAGGACTATGTTGGCTTGAAGCCCCAAAAGGTCAAAGAAGTCAAAGTTCTTGCAAAGAAAGAGGATTATTTAAATAACAAATTGAAGTGAAAAAATCAAGGAAGATTACTTAAATAATGCAGTAAATGGAGAACTTTCTAACTATGGAAAGTGGTTAACCCTAAAATGAGGAAAATGGGTTAAGTGGTCAAGTGGCTATTGGATACATGGACAAGTGGCAAATTGGGAAAAGTTGGACATAGGTGACTATGTGGACAAACTGGCTATGTGGGCAAAGTGTACTAGAAGATGCTTCTAAGGAAGCTACTTGGAGAGTATAAATAAGAGGCAAGGGTCTCTTATGAAAATATCTCTTGAGAATATCTTGAAGATCTATTCTGAGAGAGAGATATATTCTGGAGGATCTCCTGGACAGATAAAAGTTTTCGTATGTCTGATATCTTGATGAAAAAAGTTTCGGAAGTTCAGAAACCCTAGTTTCTGAAGGAGTACATGAGAAACAGTGGGACAGAGAGTGAACATGCATAGGCTGCAGTGATCTAGAGCATGTACACACATGGGATAAAGGAGGACAGAGCACGTATAATAGATGAAGTCATGGAGACTTGAGTGTGAGCTGATGCCAAGTTCTTGACGGCTAAAGCAAGTTTCATATTTGCATTCTATGGGCTCAGATCTTCCATAGAAACATTGGTATGGCTACATATTTGTCTTGATGGATACTCTTTCTTATTGTATGGTGAATGCTTAAGGAATTCTTGGTATGGTTGTTGTATGGTTGTATTGGTTGAATGATAGAGTGAACAATATTCTTATGGCTGAGTACTGATATGTTTTCTATATTATAATGGTTTCTTATACATGATTGAGTATCATTCATATTGTATGTTTGAGGATCATGAGTAAGTTGTTGGAGAACATGGATGTGTCGATTGGTTATGGTTCATATTACACAGTGAAAGATGGAAGTGAATGACTAAAGGTTGCAGAGGATCTGAGTTTTTCATGAAGAGAGAACCCTAAGTAACTCATAAGTCATACACAGGTTGTAGTATAGACATGTTGCGTACATATGAGAGTCGTACTACTGGTAGGGCGTGTACATACGTGTGTTGCACTACTGATAGGTCATGTACCTTTTGACAAATTGGTATTTTTTGAGGATTGATGCCTCTTCTCAGTTGTTGTTGATTTGTGTGAGTTGATTCTTGCATTATAGAGTTGTTTCTCTTGTGGAGTTGTAACTCTATTTAGTTGTTGTTGATAACCTAAGGATTGTAGTCCGTAATAAAAGGAAAATTGTACATCCATCTTGTGTTCTTTGTGTTCCCTGTTATGATGACTTACTGATGATATATGTTGTTGGTATATGTTGTTGATGTATGTTCACATCTAACTGGTTATAAATGACATTAATAAGTAATGAGTAAATGGTGATTGATAAATAAGGAGTTTTGTGAAGTGAAAGTTTTGAAATGAGACCCACACTCATTCACCCCCCCCCTCTAAGTGTGGTCGGTGTGTCCAACATGGTTTTTATCTTATTTAAGTGAGTTGGATCTACAATTTTGTTGATATAGTTTAATGAAAGTGTTTTTATTTTCTTATGTGTATGTTAAATTGTATTTATCTTCCTCCTCATCTTATTCCTCCATCTCAATCATGCTTGGAATACTCTTCAACATGAGAACTTTAGAAGTTCCTTTATTTCCCTTTGTCCAAAAACCTATTTATATTATCTATCAATTTAGATTGTTTATCACTAGTATCCTCTTGATATCACAATTAGGAAAAAATAGTATGTTGGATTACTGAGAGGGGGGTGAATCAATAATATAGCTTTTTAATTATTTTAACCATAGTATGCAAGTGTTATTTATCTTTATGATCAATATTTCATTACCATCCAGTAAGTGCAGAGTAAATAAACCATGAACAATGAACAATCATACACAAACACAGTACACCATCATTTTTACATGGAAACCTAATGCAGGAGAAAACCACATAATTCTTTTTCTTATATGTCTTTAAGAATTACATTCATTGGAAGCACCAACTTCCTTTGTGCTCTAGCTACAACTAGAAGAAGGATACAACCCCCTATATTTTTAGGCTACAACCTAAGGGAAGATACATTTCCCCAATTCTCTGACTAAAACTAGAAGGAGGCTACACCCCCCTATGTTCTTCGGCTACAACCGGAAGGTGGATACAACCACCTATCCTTTCGACGTCCTATCGCCCTGAAATATAAGTAATATGATGAAACCACTGTCACACTTTCATTATGATATATATTATTGCAAACCTGTACCAACATGGGCCAATAACCTATATCCAATCTGTGTCACTTTCCTATAGTCAACATGTACCTGTACCATTCCTATACCAATAAAAACCAACAGATATGTGACCTATTAGTTCTGCAGCGCACGTATGTATGCACCATATATGTACTGCAACCTGCATATGTACATAGCCTATCTATAATGCATCCTCTGTATGCCTTCTGAAAACTAGGGTTTTATCTCTCTTAAAAAACTCAAGCCCTATGTAGCCTCTGTCGCATCAACCTACAATCTCTCACTGCGTATAGATTGTAATTGTACCCTATGCATACATCCTAATACGTATCCTTTAACCAAATGCATATATATCTCTCAAGTCATGTTCCATACAAGTATAATCATGAACAAGTATAATAACCCTCACATGGACTAGGCACCAAACCCTTTCTGATATACAAACTCTCAATGCATCAACCACTTCACAAACACAAGCTATCAACCATGTACCAAAAAATCCCTTTAACCATATGCCAAGAAATACAATATGTGCCTCAACCCTAACAAGACATACCAATGATAAATATTTATTATACCAACATTGTATTTCAATAGATCCGACTTATAAAAAAAGTATCATGCACCCACTAATCTCTCTAGGGAAAATCCTCAAACCTTGATAGCCATTTCTCATGTAGACAATGAAATCCAACTACTCATAGAAAATAAGACATAACTTTTGAACTAGTAGATAAATTTGATGTACCTGATCATTGTAGACCTTCCTGGGAGCTTGCTTTCAGACTCTAGAGACCTGACATCTTCATGTTCTTAAGTTTTTATGGATTTAACTTCATTTATGCACCATATTATACTTCTATCCATCGTACATACTCGTCATGCTCCATTGCATCCTACGTACACCTCAAAAAGTAGTTTTTTTTCAATATTTTCTATAATTCTGAAACTTTCACCATCAACCCTTCGTGCTACCACTGACTTGTACAACTTCATATGTATCAATGAGTGCCTGCAATAAACCTTACACAATAATAGATATCCAATGTGTTCAATAGGTTCTAATAGGAGAGTCTTTCTCTCTTATTTATACTTCCATGTAGCTTCCTCAAGGGGTTACCTTCTAACTAACTTAACCTAATTTCCTTCTTTTAGTGCTAACCCACTTCTAACCACTTGTCCACTTCTAACCCACTTTGATACAAATAGTAAATTCTCCACTTCTAGTTGCAACTAATTTATTTTTAATTATTTTCTTATTGCAACAATTTAACCCATGATTAACTCCTATTTTCACTCACTTGACTAGTCAATTTCTTCTAGGAGCTTCTAGAATAATTTTTACTTCTTTGACCTTCTAGGGGATTATAGATAACTCGTGAGGGTTCTCTAACTTCACAAGGCCATAAATATCTAACCATGAGGAGTCATGCGATGTTCCACATATCACCATAAATTCCATGACATGTACTATCCATCTAGAATATTCTTACTCGCCAAAATTGGGTTCCTTACCAAAATGGGTTCCACATATTATTACATTATTTCTCAACCAAAATTGAGTTCCTTACCCATATTTCTATATGTACCATAATTTTTTACCAGAGTTTCTTCAAGGGTTGACATCATTGACAACCAACCCAATTAATCAACAATATCCCCCTTTGGAATCGATGGAAACACTTTGATGCAACATTGAAGCCATATATCTTATGCTCCCTATGTGACCATCACTCCTCCTGGAAACATGTCTCTGTGCTCTCTCTCCAAGCATCCAACTCTTTGTCTTGCATATGGTGAATATATCCCCCTTTGACATCAATGGAAAAGGTAACTTCCCATATGGTGCTTCTCCCCCTAACTAAACTCTTCTTGAACCTACTCCCCCAACCTAAAATTTCCTTTGTATGGTTCTTCCTCGTTTAAATCTAATACATATATGATAAGAATTCATTTTGGAGTAGAAATTACTCCTAGACTCTGGTGAATATAATCAAAATATTCCCTTGGAAGCGGTTTTGTGAAGATATCTGCAACCTATTTTTTTTTCCCACATATTCAACTCTGATGTTATTCTCTACAACCTGTTCCCGTAGAAAGTGATACTTTATTGGAATGTGATTCATCTTGGAGTTCATCAATGGATTCTTTGAGATACTGATAGTGCTTGTATTATCACAATATATAGGAATGAGCTCATCATACTCAACATGTATATCTTTCAAAGTTTGTTTCATCCATAGAACCTATGTACAACATGTTTTTTCTACAATATACTCTGGTTTGGCTATAGACAATGATAATGATGATTGTTGTTTGCTTATCCAAGATACCAAACACTCACCCAAGTAGAATTTCGCTCCACTAGTGATTCGTTGTCATCAATGCAACCTTCCCAATATGCATCTCTGTAGGTAATAAGTGATAGATATTTTCCTTTTGGATACCATAATCCAAAATATTTTGTGCCCTTGAGATATCTGGAAATCCTCTTCACTGCTAGAACATGTGATTCCTTCAGTGTTTCTTGAAATCGTGCCACCTATCTAATTGCCTGCATCGCATCTTTTTTATATGTTGTCATATAAAGTAAGCTTCCAATCATTGACCTATACTACCTCTGATCTGTAGACTTTGAATCATCATCTTTTCTTAAGTTGCAACTGGTTTGCATAGGAGTGTTAACTGGTTTGCAGTCTTCCATTCCGAACCTCTTTATCATTCCTCTGATATACTTAGTTTGAGAAATAAAAATTCCTTCATTGATTTAACATATCTGAAGACCAAAAAAGAAGGATATTTCCCCAAGTAATGACATTTCAAATTCATTCTACATATCTTTTACAAATTTCTGGCCTAACCTATCATCATCACTTCCAAAATTAATATCATCAACATAAAATTCAATTAATAAAATACTATCTTGAGTTACCTTGATGTAGATGTTGTTGTATGCACTTCCTTTTCTAAAACCTTGTTGTTGTAAGTATGTTTATAGTCTGGAATACCATGCTATGGGGAATGTTTGAGACCATACAAGACCTTCTTTAATATGAAAACATAATCTTCATTCTTTGACAGCTGAAATCCTTTTGGTTTCTCAATGTAGACTTCTTCTAGTTCCCCATTCCAAAAAGATGATTTTACATCCTTCTAATACACTTTAATATTATTTGAACATGCATAAGTTAGTATCAATCTGATTACTTCCATTACGGAAATTGGGGAAAATGTCTTTTCAAAGTCAATACCTTCAAACTGTATGTATCCTTTACATACCAATCTAGCTTTATTCCTAGTAACATATCCATATTCATTCAACTTATTTCTAAAGACCCACTTTGTGCCGATCACATTCTTGTACCTAGGTCTTGGAACCAATTCCCAAGTGTCATTTTTCTCTATCTAATCCAATTCTTAATCCATGGCCTTTATCCATAATTCATCCTTGTTGGCCTCTTCAAAATTGTTTGGCTCAATCATGGATAAGAGTGATAGGTGCATTTGTTCTGCTGAATGAATTCGTCTTCTAGTCTCAACTCTTGCATCCTTGTTCCCGATAATATGATCTGAGGGATGATTCTTCTGTATTAGTTTGTTGGGTGTATTTGGAGGTACTTGTTATTCTTTCTCTTCTATCTCTATCTTATCTTCTTCATTTTCCCCTTATGTTGTTTCTTCATCCTTTGCTTCTTCTTCGTAAACCTATTCCATTGATTCCTTTTCTTCTTCTTTTAATTTTCATCCACCTGTCTCATCAACCGTTACATTGATGATTTCCACAACTTTGTTTATCCTTAGATTGTAACATTTGTATGCAGTCTGTGTACTTGAGTAAACAACAAGTACTCCTTTGTCCACATGAGAATCAAACTTTTCCATTCTGCCATCTTCTCTTTTGATGTAGAATTTGCTTCCAAAAACTTTGAAGTGCTTCACATTTGCTGGTTTTCCTTTCCATAGCTCATAAGTATTTTTGTCATTGTTGTTCTCGAGAATTGATTTGTTTTGAATGTGAACTTTTGTATCCATTTTATGTGTCCAGAAAACATCTGTCAACTTGAAATCCATTAACATTGTTCGAGCCATTTCTTGTATTATCATGTTCTTTCTTTCGACAACCCCATTCTGTTGAGGTTTCCTAACAATGAGGAATTACCTTTTTATTCCATGCTTGTTGCAGAAATACATAAATTCCTTTGAGGTAAACTCTCCTCCATTATCAGATCTTAAACATTTGATTTTTGAATCCATTTTATTTTCAACCATTTCCTTGTATACCTTGAAATTTTAAAATTCTTTTGACAATTTGTTCATTTTGCCAAGTATTTTAGCTAGAACAATTTGATGTCTTCTGCTAATTGGTGAACATGTAGTATCACCACTCTACTATCAGTGTATCACTGAAAGTTCTCTCTAAATTTTTGGTTTGGGATGACCACTAACCAATTGATACCAGGCATCTGATGGTTTTTGGATAACCACTAACCAATCTTGACACTTTTAGGTGTCCAACAACATCCCAATGTATCATGTGTATGATTCAATTGCAAGTCATTGAACCATAATCCTGTCAAAGCCTGCCATCTCTAAAAAATATCACTATGTAATCATGTGAGACAGGATGCATGAAAATTGTTTACTTAATGTAAACTCCAATCTGATGAGAGAAAACCAAGAGAAGTGAGTTAGCTTCTAGTCTGACACATCCCTGAAAAATTCCTGTCAATTCAATCAAATGCCAAGATGCAATGCAAAAGGATCCTCTTGTCCTCTGCTAGGTTGAATGACCATCTATGTGAACCAAATTTCCACATCATTGATCTCAAAATCAAAAGCTATATGATTCAACTTAAACTTATTGAACCATAATTTTTCCAAAGTTTGTCATCTGCAGACCGCAGTTGCCCATTTGGAAAATTTCATGCCCATATGGCATACTTGATGTTTTTTGTTGTCGAAACTTTCTGTTTGACAACCAATTCCATCATCAATTCCCCCCTTTGTCAGCTGAAAGGAGAGATCACAAGTGGTTTCATGAACCATATTCACTGGAATTTTGAACTCCCCCCCTTAAGGTGCATGAGAGTTACATCATTGTACTCCCCCCCTTAAGGTGCATGAGAGTTACATCATTGTACTCCCCCCTTATAGGCTCAAGAGAGTACCATACTTGTTCCATTTGAGTACAAAAAAAAGTGGGCATGCAAAAAAAACCACATGTTATCTCATCCCTTGAGGGCCATGCTCGAAAGCTACGCCATAAGGGGACCACTTATGTGAGGAAAAAAAATGTTATGTGATACAAGATTGGTCTTTACTCAAGATTGAATTCTATGGTAAGACTTATATAATCGCTTGGTTGTTGATGACCATTGCCAAGGATCAATCCACTCATAGTGAATATTCAATCTTGCAGGTTTCTTCAGTGTTGAACATCTATCTGAAGAATGGTTATGCTTGCCACAATGCTGGCAAGGATGGAGATCAAAACATTGATTTTCCTTGTGACCAACTCGATTACAATGTTGGCATGTATCATTCTGATGCTAAAATTGAATAGGTGAAGTTGAAGCTTCTTGAAGGAATCCAACACTATGGAACTTTATTGGTATGGAATAATCAGGAATATGAAAGGTAACTTCCTTGTCATATCCAAGTCCTATTCTATTCTTGTTGTAGATGATTTCTTCCCAAGGTCTGATGATGGGCTTGGAAAGAGTATTATGAACCTATTGTTTTGAAATCTGTGGAAGTGGATTTACTGCATGTTGATGCATCATTGAAAGGTTTTCTTCACTGAAATCAAAAGAAAACTCTTGAATTGTAGGTTCATGAATAGATTCAACTTCGTCTGAAGCTAATTCTGAAGTTGTATCACTGTGTTGTTCCTTCACTGATTGTTGATCAAAAGCATCATCATCATCAACATCATAGAGAGGGTTGTGCTGAACAAAAACTGGTTCAGAACACTTCACTGGTTGTTGATTTTTGAGATCAATCAACTCATCATTCAATAACTGAGATTGTGCTAGAAGAAGTCTAACTTTAGCTTGAGTTGCTTGCAAACAAGTTAGCACTAGTTGAAGAGTTGTTTTGTTCAATATCACTGTGTTGTCTTTAGTGGTGTTTATTAGAGTGTTCAGTAACTCTAATAATTCGAGACTTTGAGCCATTTCAAAAACACTAAATGAGGTCTCCTTGTTCAGGTAGATCCTGATTACAATTTGACTCATCAGAAGAAGGTTTATTTGCAACTCACTCACTTGAATCACTTTCTTGAATTTCATGATCGCTTGCTATTCACACTCACATGAACTTGCCTTGCTTGAACTTCTAGTTCACTTGCTCTTCTTGCTCGCTTGAATTTGTTTCTCTCTCGCTTGAACTTTTCCTTCTTTCTTCCAAGAAGTTGAGGATGTTGGTTACCAACAAAAATGCATCCAAAACTTGATTACAATGATTTGAGTTAAACTACTCAACCTTGTCAATTTTTACTTACAACAAATCAAATGGGTGTCGGGCTCAACTGAGAATGCACCAAAAATTACAATTCAACTTGATTTGATTGGACATTTACAAAACAATTATAGTTGATATTGATTACTTACAAAAAATATTATTTGCAAGTACATTACTTGTAGTTGATGTTGAAGTTGAAGTGATCTTCAAAGTTGACTTCTTTGATGACGTTTTGAGTCCTTGAATATTAGGTGCTTGATGTGTCCATTTATTTATGTGATTGCCAATTTGATATCTTCGTTGCTTCTTAATTGTGAGATTTGATTGTGCTTAAATGTATGTGCTTCACTGGAAATGCTCACATGTGCTTGAATTGCATTAAGTTGACTTGTACTTTAGTATGTATATGATTTCTTTGTACAATTATGTTTTAAGTGCCAAAACTAGACACAAAAGAGCAACATTAAGAATAATCCATCGCACACAACACAAAGTGTACCTAAGATCCCCTTATTCAATTTCGAACAGATCTAGGACATAAGAGCCAAATAAAATATGATTTAATTAATACAAATGTTACATGAAGCTTTCAACTAAGCTTCATTTCTCCTCATTCTACAAATTTCTCGATATATTGATTACTATGCAATGTCTGCTAGAAATCTTTTACAAATGCCAAAACGTCCCAAATTTCCAAATTTTGAAGCCTTTGATGAATTTTCAAAAATTGAAAGCCCAAATCCTTGAATATAAAACACCTCCCTTTGCTCTTTTATCTCTCCACATCTTCTTCCTAAGCAATGTCTTTCATAATCTTTCATAAAGCCATATTTTTAAATATATAATTTATGTGAAAATATTTATGTAACTTAGTATGACATAGTGATTCCATTAAATAAAGTGCATAAATGCTGATATGTATAGCACTATTAACTTATGAATGTAAAACTAGAATACTTTTCACAAAGGAAAAAACTAGCTTGAACTTTAAACGGCCAACCATTCTGATGCCACTAAAAAATCTCATTTTCATGCAGAATGGGTCAATTAGAAACCAGTATGTTACTTTGGAACTGGGCCTTCAACTTTTTGATTATTTTCTTGTGTTGTAAATGGAGCTTATGTTTCTTCTTAATGCCTATGTTGTAGAAATTTCATCAAATGAAGGCTCACCACTGGTTGACCAACCAAGATTTATAGCCAACTCCTCCACTGGTACCTCAGCTACATCAGTTTGAATACCGATATCTGTTGCATATCTTCTTAAACAATAAACCCCAGTTGTGACTATAGCAACACCTACTGGACCAGCCAATCGGAGTCAAAAGGGAGAAGAGAGAATAGCAGCAAGAGGAGCACCAATTATTGTTGCAGCTTGCCCACTTCTTCCTAGGCCATCTTTCTCAACAACAAGCAACCTTGTATTGCAATACATTGCAAAGTCCTCGCAATTGTCATGCCCTCCTTTTGGTGCCACCTACCTCAGATGAAGATTTTGAGCATATGAACAAATCATGGAGAAAATCATTTTAGACAATAGATGAGGATATCATTGAGTAGATTACGAAGACTCGATGAGGAAATCAACGTTCTATGAGAAAATCGGTGTGCATGTCGTTGATTTTTATATTGGGTTTGTTTTCTGTAATGATTTAAGACAAGCCATGTTAAACCTGCCTAAAATGCAATGGGTTACCAGGCTTCTGATCTGAGACAGAATCATGAACCGATCTCCTGCTTCAATATGCAGAGACAACATTGCAAAAACCCTTTGTTATAGTCGATTTATTTGCAAGCAGAGGAACAACCCACAGCATGGTCTTCAATATAATACATTTGATGATGGTGAATTGGTGTTGGGATTATGCCTATCCATGCCAGTTAAAGTCAAAGAAGAAACAAAATCGGGCTTTGAAAAACTCAAGCCTGCATCATATTTCAAGAAGTTTCCTGATGCAATGTCAAAAGAAACTTCACCCCCTACAGAAAAAGTATCATTCCTGACACCATCAGAATAAAAAAATCCCAATGCCAGTGAAACGAAAGCTATTGCAGCAAAATTTCTTATTACAAAGGCACCAAAAATAAATATGGGTGGATTGATTTTATGAGTGAATTCTTCTCCATGCCATTATTGAACAGTTGAGCTCCTGTCCTGCAATTTTCTAAATGACATGATCATACATAGAAGGCCTTCTGCATCACGCATGTCCTTCATAAAAAACAACTTTCCACATGGAATTTATTGTATATTCAATGTAAAATAGCAATAATGAGACTAGATTCACAGATCTAGGAGCATTAAATGATTATATCTATTGATGGAAACCATGTATCAGAAAGAGGTACAATCTTAAATGGCTGATTGGCACCTTAGCATTGACTGGTGTACACCTAATGAAGGGACGAGCTCCAACACCTTACGCGGCTACCTCACAACACCTTACGCAACATTTTTGATCTGGTAGCGTTTTTGTGTCTATAGATCCATTTTTGTTGGAAACTTTCTTGAGATCACAATTTTTTTTTTTAGATCTACAGATCTTCAAGCATATACACTTTTATCTGATCTATAATCTCGAATAGATACTAGGATAATAATTAACCACTTGCTCATCTCAACATTCTATAGAGAAAATCAAACCAAGGAGTTCATGTTGGCATATTGGAATGCTTATGCTAATTGAATTCATATTTGAAACAATGTATACCATATTATTTTATATAAATAAGAGACCGATCTTACACCAAGAGGGGTTGTGTGTAAGCTGCTATGATCAACAGAACCCTGATTTGAAGAAGAACGATGTGATCTGAATGTTAAGGGTCTGTTGTTGTGGGTACTGATCTGTTGCTATCAAAGTGGCCAATTAGGGAGGTTGAATAGAGAAGTGATCTGAATGATTTAGATCACAATCAAGAGGTCAATACATGGGCCCATTTGAGGCTTTTATATATCTCTTAAGGGTGCTGAACTTTATACATTCTGTCGTGCTTCCTCTTATTCAAGTAGTTAAATAATAGAGAGCTTTTCCAATGGCTACCAATCCCAACGAGTCCTTTGAGATTGAACAGAGTAGATATGGAAATGAAAAAAGAAAGGAAATTGCAAATCTAAACCAAGATTTTGTGATTTTATTTGGAATGATTCTTTCCCAGTCGACTTGAGTTCTTTCTAAATCACAATTTTTATTTTTATTTTTTAGTTTTTATATCTACAGATCTCGATCATATACACATTTATTTGATCTATAATATTGAATAGATTCAATATATAATCTCTTTACCATATCGTTGTCCATATATCCCAAATCACTGTTTGTAGTGTGCACAGCTCCACAGTGATGATTGTGGCTCCTCCACACAGGCTAGAACTCCGCACAGCTTCACTTCCAAGCAACAGGCGTGATACCACACTACCTCAATGAAGTAATCACGACTCCATTAGGAGAATGAATGTGCCTTCTCCACAAGCTCGATAATGGCAGTCCTCTCCATGTCGTCATATGCCATCACTCTAATTTCATTTCCAATTTATTGCTCTATGTTGATTTGGATATAAGAAATAAAACAATCCAATCTCTCCTACGCTAACGTATGTACAGTGAATTAAAAATCAACTCTCTCCCATCTCGTGAGGGATTTAAGCCACACCAGGCTCTGATACCAATTGATAAATCAGAAACAAGAACAACAACATGGCAGAAAAGGCATATCATCCAACACTAAATTATTCAATTCAATGTTACATATTTATAGTACAATGGGTGATGCCACCTCATAGAGAGATTTTCTCTAGATCCTAAAATCATGCATGATGACTAGGCTAGGCAATCTTAACTAACTCATTAGTCATCACTTGAGGATATATTACTAATATCCTAAATGAATAATACAAATATAGGTGACAATTTAGACTTAGTGATTGGTAAAGGTAAGCCATAGGCTAACACTAATGATTCTAGCTGAGTCATCATTTCCAAAGGAGACTGATCCATCTCTTTCCTTTCTCAACGTAAGAAACTTTTCTTCATCACTTATCATTTTCTTTGAGAAACCACTATCAACATACTAGCTGTGTTTCTTGTGCTTATATTATAGAGCGAGTATGAATTCTTCATTGTTAAACTAGTTCTTTTTTCTTATCCATATTCTATTTTGAGGTTCATGTCTATGACTATTGCCATTTTGTTCTGATTCTCTAGGAGGGAATGTCATTCTACAATATTTGGTCACGTGTCCAAAGTTGTTGCACTTGTATCATTCCACTTCAGTTCTCAACGATTCAAAATTGTTGTAGCTTCTTCTCTGTCTTTCACTAGGCCTTCTTAGATAACCATTTTGTGCATGAATTTCAATTTTTGTTATGTTCCTGCTATGAGCTCTGCAATTTACAGCTTTATGTCCAAAATTATTACATGCATAACATAAAAAAAAAAATATGGTTTGATACGTGGGATTTGAATATCTTCTGAATCCTTCTTCTTCCTGAGGCCTGCTTGTTTCTAACTATCGTTGATTCTGAAATATGAATCTTCTAGGTGGAGGAGTGTCCCTGTGATATTCCCTATAAAACTTCTTGTCTCCTATTACTTTCTTTTCATAACATCTTGGTTGTGTTTCTTTATCAGTGTTTTTGGATCTTGAACCTATTTTTGTCTTATTGTATCCTAGCCTGGACTTGTCATGATGTGGCCTTTGATTGTTGATAATATTATCCAAAACTTTTGAGTTGTTTTGGATGTTTTTCTGTTGAAGGTATTTTCTCAATGTAA
>JZKD02S2269516.1:10220-24376 GCA_000966675.3 Picea glauca | reverse complement strand
TGTGATCCAATTGAGTACCCAAACAAAAATAATTCAGTCCAAAAATTTCTAGTGAAAATTGGATTTCTATCACTTTTATCACTTACAATAACCTTGTGGATTCCACGTAGCTTCTGAATTGTTTCCATGAATGTTGCAACTACTATACTTTCTTTAAAAAGGATGAGAAAGGGAGAAAAAATGGGCATATTTTGTGATTTGATCCACCACTATCATGATGAGATTCTTTCCTTCAGACTTGGGTATTCTGGTAATACAATCCATTGAGACCTCTTTCAAATGCTAACTAGGTATGTATAATGGTTGTAGGATACTTGGGGTCTTGATTGTATCTCCCTTATTTTCTTGGAAAAACAAACACTCAAGCAAAAAAATTTGAACATTAATTTGAATACCTTCCCAGTGAAAGTCCTTCTTGATCATGTGGTAAGTTTTTAGGAACCTTAAATGTCCTACATAGTAGAAGTGTGCAATTCCAAAAGGACCTTTTGTTTGAGTTGGGAATTATTACATAAATATAGGCGATCATGATATCATAGTGAATCATTCTTCCACACAAATTTATGTAATACACTTGGCTTCTATTGTATTTGTTGAATGATCTTGCATATCTTTTGGTATTTATTTTGTTCTATTCTTTTGTCTTCCACCCAATCAGATTGTGGAACATAAATAACATGTAGTAAGCATTCTATGTCTTCTTCTTTCCTTAAAAGTGCATTTTCCACCACGCTTTTTTGTAGGTAATTTCAAAGTCATAACCTAGCATCTTTGTAACCCACTTTTGGTGTTCTTTTGAAGATAACCATTTTTCCAATAAGTACTTCAAATTATCGTTATCTAGTTTTTCTTTGAAGTGTCTTCCTATTAGGTAAGGGAACCATTTCTTAACTACATGCAATATGGCCAACATTTCCTTTCATAAATGGGTTTGAGTAAGTTATTTTCATTAAGTTGGTGGCTTCTAAAGGCAAGGGGCCTTCCTTCTTGCACAAAAATTGCATCGATGCCATGCCCTTAGGCATCACACACCATAATAAAGGCTTTTGTGAAGTTAGGCATGACCAGTATTGGAGTTGTATGCATAGCCTCCTTAATTTTTTTTAAATATTTGGTTGCTTCTTCAGTCCAATAAAATACCTCCCTTTTTAATAACATTCTTAGATGTGTTTCTATTTGACCATAATTCTTAACAAACTTGTGGTAATAGCCCATCAATCTTAAGAATCCTCTAATATTCTTTAATATTTTGGAAATTATCCATTCCATCGTAGGTTTAATTTTGTTATATGATAATTGTATAGCAGGATTTAAAGCATCTTGATTATGATCATCTAAGAATATATAATTATCTATATAAACATCCTGAAATGTATGCTTAAAATGATTTGGAAATTGATCATAAACATAATGTGCATCCATGTCCATGGAAAAATATGAAAACTTTGAAGAATGTTGTTCCAAATATGAAATATACTCGCATTCTTCTTGTTGTTCCAAATATGAAATATACTCACTGTCTTTTTGTTGTTCATGTGCATGCAGATTTTCAAAGTATGTCGACTCTCGAATCCTCTTGCAAGACTGGATGTTTTTTTCAACTTCTTCAACATCCTCAAACAAGTGTCTTAAAGATGAACATTTCCTTTCTCTCAAGAGAAGGACAAGATCTGAATGTTGAGCTATTATGTAATATACCATGGTAGCAGTCTCGGAAGGCCAGATATCCAATGGAATGTTATGATAAACAATGTAAAACCTTTTGTTGAAGAAAGTCAGAACTTCTTCCCCCCCTCTCTTCAAAGTATGAAAATCAGCCAAGTATTGATAAAAGGACTTATTCTCACCCGAATACTTTGAAAATGCATCATATAAATCAACCAACGAACTAAAGGAATCAACTTCCAAACCTTTGAACCACAAGGTAGCATCCCTAACCAAGGATTTCGAAAATAACCTCATGGTAATTTCTTCATGTACTATTTCAAAATTATCAACAAAATTCTAAAAGAATCTCAAATGTTTCTGAGCTGTAACATGATCCTCTCCAATAAATCAGGGAAGATACTCAAAAAATTTAAGAGAGTAAGGATGAAGGTGAGATGGCAACCTGAGAGGTTTAAACATTTTTTCTCTTTTTCTGGACTGAATATCAGTAGGCTGAAAGTGAGGTTCAATGGACTGATTGCAAATTCCAACAGTGGTGGTAGAAGATGGTACTATGATCATAGGAGGTGGTGAATCAGTTGTATCATTCACATGGTTACAAGGTTGATCATGTTCAGGAAGGATTTGAATATAAAAAAAATTCTCATATGTTTCAGATGAAGGACTAGGGTTAACATCAACTATGTAAGAAGAATGCAGATCTTCTTCTTTCAAAGAGGGATATACAATAGTGGGTTTATGGTCGTCAAAATAAATGCAGCAAAGGATGATTCTCTTGACATATGAAGGAAAGGACAATAAGGAACTGATAAAAAAGAATATGAGCTCTTGAAGGAAACTAACATCTTGATACCTGGAATTCCTGTGTCTTCCTCCCATTTTATGTTTGAGCTCATTCCTAAGTGGAGTTCTGTAACTGATTTGAATCACCAACAAGTTCTTCAAATGTGTGGAGTCTCCATGGTGAAAAAATGTAGTATTTTCTATCACCAATCCTTTCTCACCATCAAGAATTGGTGTTAATCGGTGTAGTACAACCCAGGGAAGATCTTCAACTTCGTCCCCGGCAACGGCGCCAAGAATGTTAGCACTAAAAGTCACACTTTGACTGCTAAAGTGTAAGCTCAACACCCATCAGAATGTAAAAGATAATTTTTGGTTTGAATAGGTGGATAAACAAGATTGGGAAAGAAATGGAGAGGGAAGAAAACTACAGATCAGTAGGCTACACCATTGGGCAATGGAGTCATACAAGCAGCCTGAAGTTAGAAGGAAATTGAAAAGAATATCAGAAAAATGGATTATAAGATGGCATATGGAAGAAAGGATAATTTAACATAAATTAGATCATCCATTAAAAAAATATCCTCTCTGTAAAACAGTTTAGAAAGATACTTGAATAAACAAAATGAGTTATGAGCAATCACAGCAAACCCTTTGTTGCTCAAGAATCTATAAATCAAATACAACCATTGATCCTCAAAAGCTGCAATTCATTCAAGCAAGATAGAAATGAAGATGAATAACAAAGAGAACACAATATGATATAACAAATCTCATGAATCTTCAATGTCAGGAATATTTACATGATAAAAATTCCCTCAGGCTTATGAACATACAAAGGGAAATTGCATGCTCCTACTCTCTCTAACCTCTCTTGGCTCATGAATCCAACCTTTATTCAAGAGATCCCTCCTTCATTAAATATAAAATAGCATCAAAATATACTTAGGAGGTCAAGTCCCATCTCTTTCATTGGACTCTAGGCCTTGGAGATAGGTGGCAACAGTCAAAGAGACAAAAATCCAACAAACTGTTAATTTTCAAGAAATTGTTGGAAGTCATTAATAAATTGTTTCCAACTCAATGTATGGGGTCTTTAATGGAGCTAAAACTTAGGTGCAGGTGTCCCTTAGCATCCAAATGATCTCTGAGAATTCATTCGATCCTCCTTGAAAGGTGACAACCTCCCAAGAAGGCGAATATCCAGCAACTATGCAAAGAAAAGAGTTTGCAGCGCACGGGTATTTTAATTATATCTCTCGAATTACATACTAGGTTAGGATGAAATTTGGAGAGAAATTCAAGGACATTATCATGATCCTCCAAAAAACATTTCAGAAAAACCCACATCACCATTTTGGATTTATGATCAAATATTTAGACGCGTGTGCTACAGGAAATGAGTTCACAACAGAGTTCGCAGCGTCGGGAGAAAACAAGCAGCCACACTCCTTTCTAGACCTCCAAACAAGAAAAAAAATCTCATGGAGTACTTGATGTCTATGAGGTTAATTCTTGTAATTTGATATTTTCACTCAGATTCCTGCAAGTCGCCTAACCTCCAAACCCCATCCAAGACAGTTCACAGTGTCAACCATTAGTTCGCATTGCCACAAAGAGAAACAGCCACTCATCCCTTTCCAAACCTTAAAGTAAGGTGGAAAATCTCATAGAGTACCTGGTAACCTAGAGTTGAATGTTGATACCTTCATATTTTCACAGGGATTCCTATAAGTGGTCTAACTACCAACTATCCTCTGTAACCAGTTCGCAGCGCCAAACAGCAAACTGATTTGTCAACATGAATGGGTAAAATGATAGCTAGATATTCTTCACACAGCTTATGGAACTGGAATTTCAAGGTGATGATGGTGATTAGAAGGATGTGACTGGTGAAAACTAACACTCCTTGTCATGATGACTAAAAATCGACCAAGGACACAACCACAAGATCCAAAGAAAAATACTAAAATGACTTTTGATTCCCCCCACAACTCTATGTGATAACATCCGGCTCCATGGGGAATGGCATGCTCCCTATGAGCTACCAAGAACATGTAGTTCCAATGTCCTTATCCACGGGATATGGTGTCATCTGTGCAACCAACCTATGTAACACTACCAAAATACGCCACTTATTCAATCAAACTAATAAACCTGTTGCAAACAAACCTCATATTGAAAATATGATCACACTGTGCAAGCTGAAGAAAAACAAAATTCTCGGGAAGCAAGCTTGTTTCCTATGTTATCCTATCTCTAACCAGATCTACAACTTGCTCAAGTAAATGCAAATTTCCACAACAACCATTCAAATAACTTTAGGACTGAAAGAATCCCATCTCTTCCACTGATCAATAGATAATAACATAAATATAACCACAATGATATAGACTCCTTTAGATAACCATACTCACCCACAAATGATAGTGACATAATGAAATATGAAATCTTCAGAGGATCTGAAAAATATGACTCCAATAAAACTGCAACTGGATCCTCAAAACCATGATCATAATCATGTTGATTTAGAAAAGACAACTGCTCATACATACATTCCCCTTGGCTTGAAAACAGATAACCTTCTTGTTATTGAGTAAGCAACTCTTGACCACCAAGAGTAATAGTTTCATTTTCATAATATTGATTATATGATAATTGTATAGCAAGATCTAAAGCATCTTGATTATGATCAGCTAAGAATATACAATTATCTATATAACCATCTTGAAATGTATCCTTAAAATGATTTGGAAACTAATCATAAACATAATGTGCATCCCTATCCATGGAAAAATATGAAAACTTTGAAGAATGTTGTTCCAAATCTGAAATATACTCACATTCTTCTTGTTGTTCCAAATATGAAATATACTCACAGTATTCTTGTTGTTCATGTGCATGCAGATTTTCAAAGTATGCCTGCTCTCGACTCCTCTTGCAAGCCCAGATGTTTTTTTCAACTTCTTCAACATCCTCAAGCAAGTGTCTTAAAGATGAATATTTCTTTTCTCTCAAGAGAAGGACAAGATCTGAATGCTAAGCTATTACATAATATACCATGGCAGCAGTCTCGGAAGGCCAGATCTCCAATGGAATGTTATGATAAACAATGTAAAACCTTATGTTGAAGATAGCCAGAGCTTCTTCCTCCCCTCTCCACAAAGTATGAAAATCAGCCAGGTATTGATCAAAGGAATTATTCTCACACCAATACTTTGAAAATGCATCATATAACGCAACCAACGAACTAAATGAATCAACTTCCAAACATTTGAACCACAAGGCGGCATCCCTAACCAAGGATTTGGAAAATAACCTCATGGTAATATCTTCATGCACTATTTCAAAATTATCAACAAAGTTCTCAAAGGATCTCAATTTTTTCTCAGTTGTAATTTGATCCTCTCCAGTAAACCAATGAAGATACTCAAAAACGTTAAGAGGGTAAGAATGGAGGTGAGATGGCATCCTGAGAG
Organism: Picea glauca; assembly: GCA_000966675.3. NCBI lineage: Eukaryota > Viridiplantae > Streptophyta > Pinopsida > Pinales > Pinaceae > Picea > Picea glauca. The sequence goes on along the minus strand of JZKD02S2269516.1, from coordinate 18,446 downwards.
GTTTAAACATTTTTTCTCTTTTTCGGGATTGAATATCAGTAGGCTAAAAGTGAGGTTCAGTGGACTCATAGCAAGTTCCGGCAGTGGTGGTAGAAGATGGTATTATGATCAGAGGAGGTGGTGAATCAATTGTATCATTCACATGGTTACAAGGTTGATCATGTTCACAAAGTATTTGAATATAAAAACTATTCTCATATGTTTCAGATGAAGGACTAGGGTTAGCATCAACTATGTAAGAAGAATGCATATCTTCTTCTTTCAAAGAGGGATATACAGCAGTGGGTTTATGGTCATTAGAATAAACAAAGAAAAGGATGATTCTCCTGACATTTGAAGGAAAGGAAAAGAAGGAACTGATAAAAAAGAATATGAGCTCTTGAAGGAAACTAACATCTTGATACCTGGACTTCCTATGTCTTCCTCCCATTTTCTGTTTGAGCTCGTTCCTCAGTGGATCCCTGTAACTGATTTGAATCACCAACAAGTTCTTCAAATGTGTGGAGTCACCATGGTGAAAAATTCCAGTCTTATCTTTCACAAATCCTTTCTCACCATCAAGAATTGGTGGTAATATGTGTCATACAAACCAGGGAAGATCTCAACTTCGTCCCTGGCAGCGGTGCCAAGAATGTTAGCACTGAAAGTCATACTTTGACTTCTAAAGTGTAAGCTCAGCGCCCGTCAAAATGTAAAAGATAAGTTTGGGTTTGAATAGGTGGATCAACAAGATTGAGAAAGAAGGGAGAGGGCAGCAAAATGTAGATCAGTAGGCTACATCATTGAGCAATGGAGTCACACAAACACCCTGAAGTTAGAAGGAAATTGAAAAGCATATCATAAAATGGATTATAAGATGGCATATGGAAGAAAGGATAAGTTAACATAAAGTAGATCATCCATTAAAAGAATATCCTCTCTGCAAAATGGATTAGGAATCTACTTGAATAAACACAATGAGTTGTAGGCAATCACAACAAACCCTTTGTTGCTCAAGAATCTATAAATCAAATACAGCCATTGATCCTCAAAAGATACAATTCATTCAAGCAAGATAGAAATGAAGATGAATAACAAAGAAACATAATATGATATAACAAATCTCATGAATCTTCAATTGTAACATCCCATTTTTAACCTTTATGAACTATAATGTATTATGTAATTGTGACTTAGGCTGGTGAGCCGGTAAAGTCAAAAAGGGGCCAGAGTGCCTGGGAAATTTAATACTTCATATATATTAATAAAAATATATCGTTCGTTGCAAGACGGACAAGGAAAAAAGAGATAGGGGGCTATAATTCCACGAGAGAGGGGGCTTGAGGGGATAAGTCTTTTTATTATTATTTATTTACCCATAATTTATTTTATGGAGAAAAGTGGTTACATAAGCTTCTTGGGGGAGGCCATGTGGTTCTTGGTTCTTGTGATTATATAAACATTCCTTGGGGGCTTCTTGGGTTTGCTTCTTCGTGTTCCCTGATGTGCTTCTTCTCCCTTGTTCTTCTTCATCTTCACTCACTACTACTAGATCATGTGATCTTGGTCTGAGCATCAAAATGAATCGTAGGAAGAGGAGAGCCATCGTTGAATGGTTGTAATGATTTACTGACCATTCCAGGAGGGAAAGGATGCATGTGTGCATGAGCTTGATGGAAGTTCGTATGGAACTGTCCACAACTAAGAGTCCTTGGAGTTTCCAGTAGGGATATTTCCTGACTAGTAGCACCAGAGCCCTGGAGAGAAATGGAACAGCCTCAGGGACTACATGGCAGAGAAAGGTGTTCATTTCTTGGGGTTGTGTAGGCTCATGGGGAAAGAGAGATGGAAATTAGGATTTGTTGTGAGGTTGGGAAACCTAAGAGATAATTAGACAATTGTTGTGTGTTTAGACTTGGCCTAGGACTCGTCCTTGTGGATTCATATCCCTGGCTCAGGGGTGACCTGTTGTTGAGAGTAAATGAACAACAGTGTCTATGGTTGGGAGGAATGTCCTTGGTCTGTAGCTAGTTGGTGAGCATTTACTTGCAAAGATAAGTGATCTCTGTGTTCTCTATGTAATGTTTATTTCCGTTGTTTATTTAATTATCTCTAATATATGTATTGTTAATGTTACTTTTTGTTGGCTATTTGGTGTGCATGGCACGTTGTTTATATCTTTTATGCTATGGCAGGGATCTTTATTAATGCATGTGGTTCTTTCATGCTTGTTTTCAGATTAAATGTTTTTAGAATTTGAGATCCATTCAGAGAACCAAGTCTTGGGACTGCAGCGTGCCCCGCCTGCTAGTGGTTGGGTGTGTTGCAGCTTGTTTAAGTGGTGTAACACGGCCTGTGGGTGGTTGGGTATGCTACAGATTGGTATCAGAGCTTCTATTTGAAACATCGGGACAGTATGGGTTGGGTCTGTTGGTCAGAGTCTCATGGTTGAGATCGAATTAAGACCTTGAAGTTGAAAAGCTTAGGAGGAATGGCGTTGGGGATTCTATGCAGGAGCTAGAACGTCAGAGATCCTTTGTAAGGGATCGAAGGATCGCGACCATCCCTTTCGAATTTAGGAGCGATCACCACTGTGGGATCAAGATAGATCTAGATCGTTGGATCGGAGGGCCAGTGAGTAGGAGTTGTCCGATGAAGGAAAAACCAGAAGTTGGGAAAGGTTAAGTCCTCGTCGTCAGATCTAGATTGTTGATCGTCAATCGTCGATCAAGGCCAAGCGTGAAAGGTAATACTTTGTAACTTTGTCTCTTTGGCGATATTGGTAGGCATGCAAAGCTTGAAATGTCGAAGGCCAGAGTCTCGAAGTCTCGTCGATTGTTAGATGGAGCGGTGGATTTCAGGAGTGTTTAGGATCATCAGATATAGCAAGTATTCGGGACTATTTGGGACTATGGGGGTCGTCTGGAGCGAGAAACCTTGAAGCTGAAGCCAAAGTTAATCACAATCGATTGGTTGTGGGAAGAGTGTGAGAAGTCGATTTCAGTTCAGAATTTGGCTATCTGGGAGGTAGCAGGTGTTGGACTTGGGAAACTTCCGAAGCCCGGAGTCCCGGAGTCCTGAATTTGATTGATGACATGGCTTATGCCACATGGCAGGGGTGTCATGTGGGGACAGGTTCCCTCCAGTTTTGGTACATTTTGGACCATGATCTGTTCATTTTTTAGTGACACATGGCACATGTGACACGAGTCCATGTCATCCTTGGTAACATCAATGTGTTGTGTCAGCTTCGGGAGTATGTGACTCTGGGGGTTTCCAGGTTTCTACCAGTGAAATGTGTTGAAGATCGAAGTCACGAAGACATGCAAGCCATCGATCTAATATCCGTTCAGGACCTTTCTCGACTGTTAGATCAAGCAGTGGAAGGATAGCGTAAGCGGAGGCATTAACAGACGATAAGCGGTAATCGTCACTTTAAGACCGCTTCGGCAGGTATAACTCTAAAGGAGTTGAGAAGCTCGAGAGTTGAAATGTTCTGGAGTCCCAAAGTAACAAATTCACACAATCCATTTATCTAAGACCCTCCTAGAGTTCACATGACCATTGGATCCAGCAAGGGGAGCAGAGGTAAGTACTTCGAAGGATTGTCACTTCAGGGAAGTAGAATACTCGGGAATGGAAATATCCCGGAGCGTCGAATTTCCGAATTGGTTGAGAGTCATCCATCTCAACCCTTGATTAAGTCATAGCCTTTGATCTCGTTGAAGCATGCATATGGGGGGCAGGGTCATCCATTCGGCAAGGGATTAAATCTCGATCGTCCATTTTTTGCTAGTGGAGTTATTAAAGGCGTCAACGAATTGTAACTCCGGGGGAAATCCGAGTTTTGAAATGGAAAATAGTCGAAGGCCGAAGTCCGGAGGACTTGTTCCTAGTGCTGGTCTCATGCTAAGGTAAAAATGGCCTGGAAGTGAACCAACCCTCGGACTTGGTGTTCGCGCAAGCTCCCGTGTGGAAGAACACGGAGCAAGGCACTTAAAGGTGATTAAGCCCTCAGACATTATGTTTGAACGAGGTCTTGTGTAGAGAATAAAGAGAAAAGCACTAGAGGAAGGCACTAAAGAATTAATAAGCTCGTGGTTTCGAGCCGTGGTCACGTGGAACTTGGTTTGAGGAAGTGCCTTTTCAGTTTTTGATATTTTGTATCAGCTCAAGGGATTGAAAGTGGTTTTTGAGAGATCCTTAACTTTCAACTCCAATATCCGATTGGGGCGAGATTTCAATCGTTGGAAAGTTGATTCTGAGCAGAATAACCTGGAATCATTCTATTTTTGGATAACTATTATAATTGATATAATTTTCTTCATAAATTAAACAGAAAAGGCACTTGTAAATTTAATTGACAATTTTGTATAATATGTATAATTCTAACGAGATGATTGATTGCAGGTTTGGTAGGATTAGAGGTATAATCAGATCAATTCAAGAACAAGATCAGATATTAGAGTCATGGAAGCATGACAAAGCTTACAGAAGTTGGATAAGGTACTACAAAAGAAAGAATCCTCACATAGGATATGAAGCAAGCAGGTTAAAAATGTCATTGAAGGGCATAGAAGAAAAAAAAAAAGTAAGGCTCCATAGCCTTGAAGGTAGAAATGTGTAGGCAGTTNGGTGACCTGTTGTTGAGAGTAAATGAACAACAGTGTCTATGGCTGGGAGGAATGTCCTTGGTCTGTAGCCAGTTGGTGAGCGTTTACTTGCAAAGATAAGTGATCTCTGTGTTCTCTGTGTAATGTTTATCTCCGTTGTTTATTTAATTATCTCTGATATATGTATTGTTAATGTTCCTTTTTGTTGGCTATTTGTTGTGCATGGCACGTTGTTTATCTCTTTTATGCTATGGCATGGATCTTGATTAATGCATGTGGTTCTTTCATGCTTGTTTTTGGATTAAATGTTTTTAGAATTCGAGACTCGTTCAGAGAACTGAGTCTTGGACTGCAGCATGCCCCGCCTGCTGGTGGCTGGGTGTGTTGCAGCCTGTTTAAGTGGTGTAACACGGCCTGTGGGTGGTTGGGTATGTTACAGATTGGTATCAGATCTTCTATTTGAAACATCGAGACGGTATGGGTTGGGTCTGTTGTTCAGAGTCTCATGGTTGAGATCGAATTTCGACCTTGAAGTTGAAAATCTTAGGAGGAATGGCGTTGGGGATTCTACGCAGGAGATAGAACGTCAGAGATCCTTTGTAAGGGATCGAAGGATCGCGACTGTCCCTTTCAAATTCAGGAGCGATCACCACTGTGGGATCAAGAGAGATCTAGATCGTTGGATCGAAGGGCCAGTCAGTAGGAGCCATCCGATGAAGGAAAAACCAAAAGTTGGGAAAGGTTAAGTCCTAGTCGTCAGATCTAGATTGTTGATCGTCAGTCATCGATCAAGGCCAAGCGTGAAAGGTAATACTTCGTAACTTTGTTGCTTTGGCGATCTTGGTAGGCATGCAAATCTTGAACTGTCGAAGGCTGGAGTCTCGAAGTCTTGTCGACCGTTAGATGGAGCGATGGATTTCGGGAGTGTTTAGGACCATTAGATATAGCAAGTATTCAGGACTACGGGGGTCGTCTGGAGCGAGAAACCTCGAAGCCGAAGCCAGAGTTAATCGCAGTCGATTGGTTTTGGGAGGAGTGTGAGAAGTCGATTTCAGTTCGGCATTCAGCTATCCGGGAGGTAGCAGGTGTTGGACTTGGGAAACTTCTGAAGCTCGGAGTCCCGGAGTCCTGAATTTGATTGATGACGTGACTTATGCCACATGGAAGGGGTGTCGTGTGGGGACACGTTCCCTACAGTTTTTGTACCTTTTGGACCCTGATCTGTTTATTTTTTTAGTGACACGTGGCACATGTGACATGGGTCCACGTCATCCTAGGTAACATCAGTGTGTCGTGTCAACTTCGGGAGTATGTGACTCTTGGGGTTTCCAGATTTTTACCAGTGGAATGTGTTGAAGTCCGAAGTCACAAAGACATGCACGCCATTGATCTAAGATCCCTTTGGGACCTTTCTCGACTGTTAGATCAAGCAGTGGAAGGATAGCGTAAGCGGAGGCGTTAACCGACAATAAGCGGTAATTGTCACTTTAAGACCGCTTTGGCAGGTATAACTCTAGAGGAGTTGAGCAGCTTGAGAGTTGAAATGTTCTGGAGTCCCAGAGTAGCAAATTCACATGATCCATTTATCTAAGACCCTCCTGGAGTTCTCATGACCATTGGATCCAGCAAAGGGAGCAGAGGTAAGTACTTTGGAGGATATTCACTCCAGGGAAGTAGAATACTCGGGAATGGAAATATCCCGGAGCGTCGAATTTATGAATTGGTTGAGATTCATCTGTCTCAACCCCTGATTAAGTCATAGCCTTTGATCTCGTTGAAGCATGCAGATGGGGGGCGAGGTCATCCATTCGGCAAAGGATTAAATCTCGACTGTCCATTTTTTGCTAGTGGAGTTATTAAAGGCTTCAATGAATTGTAACTCTGGGGGAAATCCGAGTTTTGAAATGGAAAATATTTGAAGGCCGAAGTCTGGAGGACTTGGTCCTAGCGTCAGTCTCATGCTAAGGTAAAAATGGCATAGAAGTGAACCAACCCTCGGACTTGGTGTTTGCGCAAGCTCTCGTGTGGAAGAACACGGAGCAAGGCGCTAAAAGGTGATTAAGCCCTCGGACATTATGTTCGAACGAGGTCTTGTGTAGAGAATAAAGAGAAAATCACTAGAGGAAGGCGCTAAAGAATTAATAAGCTCACTGTTTCGAGCCGTGGTCACGTGGAACTTGGTTTGAAGGAAGTGCCTTTGCAGTGTTTGATATTTTGTATCAGCTCAGGGGGTTGAAAGTGGTTTTTGAGAGAGCCTTATCTTTCAACTCCAATATCCAATTGGGGTGATATTTCAGTCGTTGGAAAGTTGATTCTGAGAAGAATAACCTGGAATCATTCTATTTTTGGATAACTGTTATAATTTTCTTCATAAATTAAATAGAAAAGGCACTTGTAATTTTAATTAATGATTTTGTATAATATGTATAATTCTAACGAGATGATTGATTGCAGGTTTGATAGGATTAGAAGTATAATCAGATCAATTGAAGAACAAGATCAGATATTAGAGTCATGGAAGCATGACAAAGCTTACAGAAGTTGGATAAGGTACTACAAAATAAAGAATCCTCACATAGGATATGAAGCAAGCAGGTTAAAAATGTCATTGAAGGGCATAGAAGAAAAAAAAAAAGTAAGGCTCCATAGCCTTGAAGGTAGAAATGTGTAGGCAGTTGCAAATCTTAAGTGTGAAAGAAATCCACTTCTGATATCAAAGTTCATTGTGGAAGTAGGATGTCAATGCAGAGGAATTGGAATGCTCTCTCACTTGAAAAGTGTCACTGAATGAAAATGGACTTCCATTGGGGAATGGTATTAAGTGTGAAAGGTGTGGTTTCACACGGAAATTTTAATGAAGTAACCTAATTAAGAACTAGGAGTAAGAGTATTTGATTCAAGAATGTTGTAGTAGAATGATGGAATGTTTGAGTTACTTCATTCCAGTGTACTGGAATGTCTCATAAAGGTAAGTTGGGCATGACTACCCAAGGGGAGTTGTCGCAATTTGAGTATACTGGTTGGATTGCAGAATGACCAAGTGGAACTTGGTTGGAAAGTGTTCAAACCATGGAACCATAGTGCATATGAACAGAATGGGAGCACGCATGGAAACAAGGATCTGAAGGAATTCAAAGACAACCAACTACAATAGAAATAGATAAATAAATAAGTGAATTAAACCAGAAATGCACTAGAGTGCATGAGGCATACAATGAAGTTAAATTACATATGCATTAGTAGGCATGCTGACATTGAATTCTTGGTGCATATGGAGATGTAATTTTGCATATGTACATGCCTGGATATGTATATAACATGCTTGTGAACTTAGAATAATCGATTATTATGAGATAATGATTGAGTATGACTAATGATGGATTATGTATTCAAGAAAAATGATATAGCAGGGTTAAAGACGTGGATGTTGTTGTTGCTTATGATTTCCATATAGGTGAAGACCCATGAGGGTGGCAGGAATGGTGATCAAAATGATGAAGGAGGAAGTCTGTGAGCTTCTACAAATATCAGTTGGTCAGATAACAACAAGTAGGTTGATAACAACCAGGCAAGTATGCATTTATTTTTTGTTGATGCATACATGTTGAAGGGGATTGAGGTAAGAATTCCTTCA
>JZKD02S2269516.1:0-10210 GCA_000966675.3 Picea glauca | reverse complement strand
TGAGTATATTTCATATTTGGAACAACAAGAAGAATGTGAGTATATTTCAGATTTGGAACAACATTCTTCAAAGTTTTCATATTTTTCCATGGACAAGGATGCACATTATGTTTATGATCAGTTTCCAAATCATTTTAAGGATACATTTCAAGATGGTTGTATAGATAATTATATATTCTTAGCTGATCATAATCAAGATGCTTTAAATCTTGCTATACAATTATCATATAATCAATATTCTGAAAATGAAACTATTACTCTTGGTGGTCAAGAGTTGCTTACTCAAGAGCAAGAAGGTTGTCTATTTTCAAGCAAAGGGGAATGTATATATGAGAAATTGCCTTTTCTAAATCAACATGATTATGATCATGGTTTTGAGGATCCAGTTGCAGTTTTATTGGAGTCATATTTTTCAGATCCTCTGAAGATTTCATATTTCATTATGTCACCATCATTTGTGGGTTAGTATGGTTATCTGAAGGAGTCTATATCATTGGTTATATTTATGTTATTATCTATTGATCAGTGGAAGAGATGGGATTCTTTCAGTCCTAAAGTTATTTGAATGGTTGTTGTGGAAATTTTCATTTACTTGAGCAAGTTGCAGATCTGGTTAGAGATAGGATAACATAGGAAATAAGCTTGCTTCCCGAGGATTTTTTTTTTCTTCAGCTTGCACAGTGTGATCATATTTTCAATATGAGGTTTGTTTGCAACAGGTTTATTAGTTTGATTGAATAAGTGGCGTATTTTGGTAGTGTTACGGAGGTTGGTTGCACAGATGACACCATATCCCATGGATAAGGCCATTGGAACTACATGTTATTGGTAGCTCATAGGGAGCATTCCATTCCCCGTGGAGCCAGATGTTATCACATAGAGTTATAGGGGGAATCAAAAGTCATTTTAGTATTTTTCTTTGGATCTTGTGGTTGTGTCCTTGGTCGATTTTTAGTCATCATGACAAGGAGTGTTAGTTTTCATCAGTCACATCCTTCTAATCACCATCATCACCTTGAAATTACATTTCCATAAGCTCTGTGAAGAATCTCTAGCTATCATTTTACCCGTTCATGCTGACAAATTAGTTTGTGGTTTGGCACTGCGAACTGGTTGCAGAGGATAGTTGGTAGTTAGACCACTTGTAGGAATTCCTTTGAAAATATGAAGGTATAAACATTCAACTCTAGGTTACCAGGTACTCTATGAGATTTTTCACCTTACTTTAAGGTCTGGAAAGGGATGAGTGGCAGTTTTTCTTTGTGGCACTGTGAACTAATGGTTGGCACTGTGAACTGTCTTGGATGGGGGTTGGAGGTTAGGCCACCTATCTCTAAGGCCTAGAATCTAATGAAAGATATGAGACTCTACCTCCTAAGTATATTTTGATGCTATTTTATATTTAATGAAGGAGGGATCTCTTGAATAAAGGTTGGATTCATAAGCCAAGAGAGGTTAGAGAGAGTAGGAGCAGGCAATTTCCTTGTGTGTGTTCATTTGTAAGCCTGAGGGAATTTTTATCATGTAAATATTCTTGACATTGAAGATTCATGAGATTTTTTATATTATATTGTGTTCTCTTTGTTATTCATCTTCATTTCTATCTTGCTTGAATGAATTGCAGCTTTTGAGGATCAAGGATTGTATTTGATTTATAGATTCTTGAGCAACAAAGGGTTTGCTGTGATTGCCCATAACTCATTTTGTTTATTCAAGTATCTTTCTAATCTGTTTTGCAGAGAGGATATTTGTTTAATGGATGATCTAATTTATGTTAGCTTATCCTTTCTTCCATATGCCATCTTATAATCCATTTTTCTGATATTCTTTTCAATTTCCTTCTAACTTCAGGGTGCTTGTATGACTCCATTGCCCAATGGTGTAGCCTACTAATCTGTAGTTTTCTTCCCTCTCCATTTCTTTCCCAATCTTGTTTATCCACCTATTCAAACCAAAAATTATCTTTTACATTCTGATGGGTGTTGAGCTTACACTTTAGCAGTCGAAGTGTGACTTTCAGTGCTAACATTCTTGGCGCCGTTGCCGGGGACGAAGTTGAAGATCTTCCCTGGGTTGTACGACACCGATTAACACCAATTCTTGATGGTGAGAAAGGATTGGTGATAGAAAATACTGCATTTTTTCACCATGGAGGCTCCACACATTTGAAGAACTTGTTGGTGATTCAAATCAGTTACAGAACTCCACTTAGGAATGAGCTCAAACAAAAAATGGGAGGAAGACATAGGAATTCTAGATATCAAGATGTTAGTTTCCTTCAAGAGCTCATATTCTTTTTTATCAGTTCTTTATTGTCCTTTCCTTCATATGTCAGGAGAATCATCCTTTGCTTCACTTATTTTGATGACCATAAACCCACTATTGTATATCCTTCTTTGAAAGAAGAAGATCTGCATTCTTCTTACATAGTTGATGTTAACCCTAGTCCTTCATCTGAAACATATGAGAAAAGTTTTTATATTCAAATCCTTCCTGAACATGATCAACCTTGTAACCATGTGAATGATACAACTTATTCACCACCTCCTCTGATCATAGTACCATCTTATACCACCACTGCTAGAATTTGCAATCAATCCACTGAACCTCACTTTCAGCCTACTGATATTCAGTCCAGAAAAAGAGAAAAAATGTTGAAACCTCTCAGGTTGCCACCTCACCTTCATCCTTACCCTCTTAACTTTTTTGAGTATCTTACCTGGTTTACTGGAGAGGATCATGTTACAGCTCAGAAACATTTGAGATGCTTTGAGAATTTTGTTGATAATTTTGAAATAGTACATGAAGAAATTACCATGAGGTTATTTTTGAAATCCTTGGTTAGGGATGCTACCTTGTGGTTCAAAGGTTTGGAAGTTGATTCCTTTAGTTCGTTGGTTGAGTTATATGATGCATTTTCAAAGTATTTGGGTGAGAATAAGTCCTTTTATCAATACTTGGCTGATTTTCATACTTTCAAGAGAGGGGGGGAAGAAGCTCTGACTGTCTTCAAGAAAAGGTTTTACATTGTTTATCATAACATGCCATTGGATATATGGCCTTTCGAGACTGCTACCATGGTATATTACTTAATAGCTGAACATTCAGATCTTTTCCTTCTCTTGAGAGAAAGGAAATCTTCATCTTTAAGACACTTGTTTGAGGATGTTGAAGAAGTTGAAAAAACATCCGGGCTTGCAAGAGGATTTGAGAGTAGGCATACTTTGAAAATATGCATGCACATGAACAACAAAAATATTGTGAGTATATTTCATATTTGGAACAACAAGAAGAATGTGAGTATATTTCATATTTGGAACAACATTCTTCAAAGTTTTCAGATTTTTCCATGGACATGGATGAACGTTATGTTTATGATCAATTTCCAAATCATTTTAAGCATACATTTTAGGATGTTTATATAGATAATTATATATTCTTAGATGATCATAATCAAGATGCTTTAAATCCTGCTATACAATTGTCATATAACAAAATTAAACCTACGATGGAATGGATAATTCCCAAAATATTAAAGAATATTATAGGATTCTTAAGATTGATGGGCTATTACCACAAGTTTGTTAAGAATTATGGTCAAATAGAAACACATCTAACAATGTTATTAAAAAAGGAGGCATTTTATTGGACTGAAGAAGCAACCAAATATTTTAAAAAAATTAAGGAGGCTATGGATACAACTCCAATCCTGGTCATGCCTAACTTCACAAAAGCCTTTATTATGGTGTGTGATGCCTAAGGGCATGGCATCGGCGTAGTTTTGATGCAAGAAGGAAGGCCCCTTTCCTTTAGAAGCCACCAACTTAATGAAAATAACTTACTCAAACCCATTTATGAAAGGAAATGTTGGCCATATTGTATATAGTTAAGAAATGGTTCCCTTACCTAATAGGAAGACACTTCACAGAAAAACTAGATAACAATGATTTGAAGTACTTATTGGAAAAATGGTTATCTTCAAAAGAACACCAAAAGTGGTTTACAAAGATGCTAGGTTATGACTTTGAAATTACCTACAAAAAAACGTGGTGGAAAATGCACTTTTAAGGAAAGAAGAAGACATAGAATGCTTACTACATGTTATTTATGTTCCACAATCTGATTGGGTGGAAGACAAAAGGATAGAACAAAATAAATATCAAAAGATATGCAAGATCATTCAACAAATACAAGAGAAGCCAAGTGTATTACATAAATTTGTGTGGAAGAATTATTCACTATGATATCATGATCACCTATATTTATGTAATAATTCCCAACTCAAACAAAAGGTCCTTTTGGAATTGCACACTTCTACTATGTAGGAAATTTAAGGTTCCTAAAAACTTACCACATGATCAAGAAGGACTTTCACTGGGAAGGTATTAAAATTAATGTTCAAAAGTTTTTGCTTGAGTGTTTGTTTTTCCAACAAAATAAGGGAGATACAATCAAGACCCCATGTATCCTACAACCATTATACATACCTAGTTAGCATTTGAAAGAGGTCTAAATGGATTGTCTTACAAGAATACCCAAGTCCGAAGGAAATAATCTCATCATGATAGTGGTGGATCAAATAAAAAAATATGCCCATTTTTTCTCCCTTTCTCATCCTTTTTAAAGAAAGTATAGTAGTTGCAACATTCATGGAAACAATTTAGAAGTTACGTGGAATCCACAAGGTTATTGTAAGTGATAAAAGTGATAGAAATCCAATTTTCACTAGAAATTTTTGGATTGAATTATTTTTGTTTGGGTACTCAATTGGATCACAACTCCTCTTACCATCCTCAATCTGATGGGAAAACCAAGATGGTGAATACATTTCTAGAATGTTATCTTCATTGCTTTTCATCCGATAAACATACACAATGGGTCAAGTGGTTTCCTTTGGAAAAATGGTGGTACAACACATCCTTCCATGCTTCATAAAAATTTTCCACATTTATGGCACTTTATGGATATAATCCTCCATCCATCACATCATCTTTGAGATGGAACATGAAGGTATTGTGAATTTGAAGTGGGGGATTGGGTATTTCTAAGTATACAACCATACAAACAAACATCCCTCAAACAACAAGAGAAGGAAACTAAATTAGAATCCAAGTATTATAGTCCCTATAAAGTGTTGCAGAGGATTGGAAGTATGGATTAGAAATTAGAGTTGTCTCCAACTTCATATGTACCCTAGTCTTCCATGCTTCTTGTTCAAAGAATGTAATTGGAGACAAGGTCCCAATTAAAACTATTTTACTAGAGATTAATGAATAAGGTAAAATCATACTAGAACTGGAAAAAATCCTTGAAACAAGGCTCAAGCAACTATAAAATCAAGCAATTGCTCAGTACCTCATCAAAAGAAATAACCTACCAGTAGAAGAGGCGATAGGGAAAGATGATTTATTCATGCATAAACATCCACATCTAATCAAGTGTTGAGGGAAAAACTTGTTTGAAGGGGAGAAGCATTTTGATGCTTAGATAAATCCCTAGATATTGAGGAATTACATTTATATTGTTATATTAGTGTTGTCGGCTAGACCCTTTAATTGTAATTGTATCCTTTGTCTCTTATATATACCAAGGAGACATAGTTTTATAAATCATCTTATATTGTACATTTGTTCTATTGTAAAAGGATATTTCTCCCTCGAACAAAATTTACATTCATTATCAAGGTGTCGAGTTACTTCTCTTTCTCTTTTTATGATATTTGAGTGTTTAGTGCATACATGCCAATGGACACNTGTTCCACAATCTGATTGGGTGGAAGACAAAAGGATAGAACAAAATAAATATCAAAAGATATGCAAGATCATTCAACAAATACAAGAGAAGCCAAGTGTATTACATAAATTTGTGTGGAAGAATTATTCACTATGATATCATGATCACCTATATTTATGTAATAATTCCCAACTCAAACAAAAGGTCCTTTTGGAATTGCACACTTCTACTATGTAGGAAATTTAAGGTTCCTAAAAACTTACCACATGATCAAGAAGGACTTTCACTGGGAAGGTATTAAAATTAATGTTCAAAAGTTTTTGCTTGAGTGTTTGTTTTTCCAACAAAATAAGGGAGATACAATCAAGACCCCATGTATCCTACAACCATTATACATACCTAGTTAGCGTTTGAAAGAGGTCTCAATGGATTGTATTACAAGAATACCCAAGTCCGAAGGAAATAATCTCATCATGATAGTGGTGGATCAAATCAAAAAATATGCCCATTTTTTCTCCCTTTCTCATCCTTTTTAAAGAAAGAGTAGTAGTTGCAACATTCATGGAAACAATTTAGAAGCTACGTGGAATCCACAAGGTTATTGTAAGTGATAAAAGTGATAGAAATCCAATTTTCACTAGAAATTTTTGGACTGAATTATTTTTGTTTGGGTACTCAATTGGATCACAACTCCTCTTACCATCCTCAATCCGATGGGAAAACCAAGATGGTGAATACATGTCTAGAAGGTTATCTTCATTGCTTTTCATCTGATAAACATACACAATGGGTCAAGTGGTTTCCTTTGAAAAAATGGTGGTACAACACATCCTTCCATGCTTCATAAAAAAATTCCACATTTATGGCACTTTATGGATATAATCCTCCATCCATCACATCATCTTTGAGATGGAACATGAAGGTATTGTGAATTTGAAGTGGGGGATTGGGTATTTCTAAGTCTACAATCATACAAACAAACATCCCTCAAACAACAAGAGAAGGAAACTAAATTAGAATCCAAGTATTATGGTCCCTATAAAGTGTTGCAGAGGATTGGAAGTATGGATTAGAAATTAGAGTTGTCTCCAACTTCATATGTACCCTAGTCTTCCATGCTTCTTGTTCAAAGAATGTAATTGGAGACAAGGTCCCAATTAAAACTATTTTACTAGAGATTAATGAATAAGGTAAAATCATACTAGAACTGGAAAAAATCCTTGAAACAAGGCTCAAGCAACTATAAAATCAAGCAATTGCTCAGTACCTCATCAAAAGAAATAACCTACCAGTAGAAGAGGCGATAGGGAAAGATGATTTATTCATGCATAAACATCCACATCTAATCAAGTGTTGAGGGAAAAACTTGTTTGAAGGGGAGAAGCATTTTGATGCTTAGATAAATCCCTAGATATTGAGGAATTACATTTATATTGTTATATTAGTGTTGTCGGCTAGACCCTTTAATTGTAATTGTATCCTTTGTCTCTTATATATACCAAGGAGACATAGTTTTATAAATCATCTTATATTGTACATTTGTTCTATTGTAAAAGGATATTTCTCCCTCGAACAAAATTTACATTCATTATCAAGGTGTCGAGTTACTTCTCTTTCTCTTTTTATGATATTTGAGTGTTTAGTGCATACATGCCAATGGACACNAGAAGCCAAGTGTATTACATAAATTTGTGTGGAAGAATGATTCACTATGATATCATGATCGCCTATATTTATGTAATAATTCCCAACTCAAACAAAAGGTCCTTTTGGAATTGCACACTTCTACTATGTAGGACATTTAAGGTTCCTAAAAACTTACCACATGATCAAGAAGGACTTTCACTGGGAAGGTATTCAAATTAATGTTCAAATTTTTTTGCTTGAGTGTTTGTTTTTCCAAGAAAATAAGGGAGATACAATCAAGACCCCAAGTATCCTACAACCATTATACATACCTAGTTAGCATTTGAAAGAGGTCTCAATGGATTGTATTACCAGAATACCCAAGTCTGAAGGAAAGAATCTCATCATGATAGTGGTGGATCAAATCACAAAATATGCCCATTTTTTCTCCCTTTCTCATCCTTTTTAAAGAAAGTATAGTAGTTGCAACATTCATGGAAACAATTCAGAAGCTACGTGGAATCCACAAGGTTATTGTAAGTGATAAAAGTGATAGAAATCCAATTTTCACTAGAAATTTTTGGACTGAATTATTTTTGTTTGGGTACTCAATTGGATCACAACTCCTCTTACAATTCTCAATCCAATGGGAAAACCAAGAGGGTGAATACATGTCTAGAAGGTTATCTTCATTGCTTTGCATCTGATAAACATACACAATGGGTCAAGTGGTTTCCTTTTGAAAAATGGTGGTACAACACGTCCTTCCATGCTTCATAAAAAATGTCCATATTTATGGCACTTTATGGATATAATCCTCCATCCATCACATCATCTTTGAGATGGAACATGAAGGTATAGTGAATTTGAAGTGGGGGATTGGGTATTTCTGAGTCTACAACCATACAAACAAACATCCCTCAAACAACAAGAGAAGGAAACTAAATTAGAATCCAAGTATTATGGTCCCTATAAGGTGTTGAAGAGGATTGGAAGTATGGATTAGAAATTAGAGTTGTCTCCATCTTCATATGTACCCTAGTCTTCCATGCTTCTTTTTCAAAGAATGTAATTGGAGACAAGGTACCAATTAAAACTATTTTACTAGAGATTAATGAAGAAGGGAAAATCATACTAGAACTGGAAATAATCCTTGAAACAAGGATCAAGCAACTATAAAATCAAGCAATTGCTTAGTACCTCATCAAATGAAAGAACCTTCCAGTAGAAGAGGCGATAGGGAAAGATGTTTTATTCATGCATAAACATCCACATCTAATCAAGTGTTGAGGGAAAAACTTGTTTGAAGGGGAGAATCATTTTGATGCTTAGATAAATCCCTAGATATTGAGGAATTACATTTCTATTGTTATATTAGTGTTGTCGGCTAGACCCTTTAATTGTAATTGTATCCGTTGTCTCTTATATATACCAAGGAGACATAGTTTTATAAATCATCTCATATTGTACATTTGTTCTATTGTAAAAGTAGATTTCCCCCTCAAACAAGATTTACATTCATTCTCAAGGTGTCGAGTTACTTCTCTTTCTCTTTTTATGATATTTGAGTGTTTAGTGCATACATGCCAATGGACACGCCATTCAAAAATCCATGAAATGAAAGAATGCGATTTATGATTTTCAAAACCTCTGTCCATTTGAAGCTAGAGAGACCAACTTAGCATAAAACCTTAGTTTTGATAACTCATTGCTTCATTAATAGGAACCTAGCACAAAACCTCTAATTTCATAACTCGTTGCTTTATCAGTAGGAGCAACTATCAATTCAAAGTGTTCATTGGGATATAAGAATCCTTACTACAGGAAGCCAAATATCTACATGGTCAACAAGAGTCCTTTGAAGACAAGAAGGGTTGAAAGGGTAAGGAAATCTCTCAAACAATTATGAAAGTGTTCATTGGGATATAAGAATCCTTACTACAGGAAGCCAAATATCTACATGGTCAACAAGAGTCCTTTGAAGACAAGAAGGGTTGAAATGGTAAGGAAATCTCTCAAACAACTATGCAACAATGTATGGGAATAAAAAATTTGCAAATAGAATACCTACAATATAACAGAAAATGTCATAATTATTACAACTTATACTAAGTCATAGTTTTGTAATATCAATTTTTAGACCTTTCACCATAATTTATAGATCAAAATTGTATAATTAAATAATACAATGTATAGAGTATAACTTAAAGTTCCAAAGTTCCAATTCCATTGATGGTTCATTAATCCGATTTATATGAAAATTAAAAAATCATATTTAAAATGGAAACCAACATTTAAATTTTTGTTGATAATATATACAAATTAATTATAGCTTAATTTGACATTGATGAAATTGTATATTTAAAGAATACAATTGTCATTGATGACTCATCAATTTGATTTATATGAAAATTTAAAAATCACATTTAAATTGGGGTTCAACATTTAAACTTTTGTTAACAATATAAACAAACTACTTATCTAGTTAAATTTTAAATAATAATCCATTCACGTATGCTTCAAAGAGAATGCAATTAATTCCTTGTGATTTTTGAGGGGCTCTTACTTCATGGATATGAATATTGACATAATGGGTGATGATAATAAATTGCATTAAAATGTAGATTTTCCATTGATTATTATAGTTAATAAAGTGTTGTTAAAGCATTTAATTTTCACATTAACATTAATCATAAAGAGCTAAAGTGTTGTTAAAGCATTTAATTTTCACATTAACATTAATCATAATAGATAAAGTGTTGTTAAATAATTTAATTTTCACATTAACATTAATCATAAATAGATAATAAATGTTAACAAAAAATTGCTTGAATAATTAAAAGTAATATCA
>JZKD02S2269504.1:377860-389102 GCA_000966675.3 Picea glauca | reverse complement strand
AATGCCTATACTTCAAAATTTTGCAGGATACTTCAATGCCTAAACGAATGTATATATTTATCATATTTATCATACTTCAATGCCTTAACTATGATGTACAATTCCTTATCTTATTCGGGGTATATTATGATTGCACCAACAAAAGTTTCAAGTGTTATGTTATCCAACTCCTTCTTTGTATCAAAGGTTCCACCATTATGTATCATGCGAAATTTGCTTCGATTTCAAATGAAATTGCAAGTTTCATTAGATTTAATATTGATGCATTAGAATTCTTTCATGTCAAAGCTTAAGTTACTTGGTTTTCAATTGCAATGAATTGAAAGGTTATACTTGCCTTTTCAAATGTGCATTGAAGAGACATTTCATTCCTAAATAATTTGATAACCCCATGAATTACCTTGGTTCAATTAAATTATCTTGGATCAACCAATTTACAACGAATTTTATATTTCTTAGGTCAATACAAAATTCACATCYTCTAACTACAAAATCCATACAAAACAATAATTGTTTTCCAAGCTCATATTTCTTCATGTTGGCTTGCAATTAATTGTGGGTTAATATGGCATTACCATATTACAATGTAATATGGTAATACCGTATCTCGTGTAATTAAAAAAAAAAAAACTTAATGAGATCATTGCAATATCGACGCTAGTTTGTCGGAAAAAAAAATTGCATTTTGACCACCATGGCAATAGCGACGAACTTTCGCCGCAAGTTGCCACAGTTTTTTGTCACACATACAACATCTTCGTCGTAACTTTGGTCTAGATGAATCCATGTCATCACTATTGCCACAGATTTTCGTCGCAAGTTGCCACGGTTTTTTGTCGCACATACAACATATACATCGTAAGTTTCTGACTTGTCAAAACTTTTCATCGTAATTTCCATGGTTGTTCGTTGTACTTGCAATGATATTTCATCGGAATTGTGATGATGCAAAGGTTTAACCGAACTTGACTCTGGTGACACATGGAGAGATAATTTCGTCGATGTTTTCACGCACAACTGGATTATCGATATAGCGATGAAATTATTTTGACGAAAAAAAAACTCGGCTTTCGTGGAAATTGCGACGAATATATGTGGCGATATCAATGAAAAACCGTCGCAAATTTGGTCATATGTACTAGTGTGAAGGAAATTAGAGTAATTAATTAAGTAATGAAATTAATTTCTGGTGCAATGAAGGGGATGGGCGACACATGTACGAGGATGATTTTTATGGATTAAATTTTTGAACATTAAATTAAATGGGAATTTGGGAAAGAAATGACTTAGAAATTCTATATAAAGGAGGGAGGAGGAGGAGGATGAGGATGGATCTCTTCTGTTATGTGTAACCCTATGCTGCAGAATTTTAGACTTGACTGACTTATGTTGTGAGAGTTGGGATACCGAACTTGGTGAGGAGTAGTAGCTCGGCCTTGCGAGGTGAGCTGGGAGCTAGTTGTTCTCTCGTTTAGCGTGTGTGGTCCCTTTGTGGCTCAGGGGGATAAGGGAGAAGAATATTACCCCTAGCATTGGATAGGAGGTATAGGTGAAGTGTCATCATTCGGCAAGCAGGAGATGCACAAAGCATGCGGGACAACGACTCAGAGCGGGAGACTTGGGATATGGTACACTTTCTTGTATTTTGCATGGTAGATTATTATAGACATTACGCTTTCATTTCTATACTTTTAACTATGTAAAGAAGGTGTTGGACTTAGCATTTTAATTGAGAACTTAATTTTCCCCTTAGCCTTAAGCTCGCTACTTGACCTGATTCCCTTGGCTCTCGATCCCTGAATGTTGTGACTGTCCTATTGGTTTTTGATTTATTGTGAAGATTTTTTCTTTACTTTGTCATCATCCCTAGATCATCATTCCATGCTTGAGAAATCGGCCAGGAGCCGGATCGACAGTATCACTTGGGTGTTAATAGAACTATAGATCCTAAAGCCCTACTTTTCTATGCGTGGATGATGAGTGAATGATGTTTCTGCCCATCCTTTTACCCCCGTCGATTGTTCTTGTCTGATTGAGGGTAGTTGCGCCTTCTTGCGTTGAGTAATTCTACCATTGTTATCAATCCTTTCCGCAAACCGTTGATTACCCCTGTGTTTTTAACTCTACGTCCCCAAATTTTTAACTCTATGTTTTACCATTTTATAGTCAACATTTTTCCCACTCATCAAACTACGACCTTGCCATGCTTTAGACTGTGATTTTACCCTTCTAGACTATAAATTTTATTTCACATTGTTAGCATTACCAGTTCTCATTTTTGTCGGCATTTTCAGTTGGTTTTGTATTTGCATTTTATTTACTGGCAGTGTTATCAGTTTTTGACAGTATTTTCAGCAGCCCATTTAATGGCTTCTTATGTACCCAGTAGACACATAAAATTAAGACCCTTAGCATTGGAATTTTAAAACATCTTCATCATGAGCTCATCCCTTTCTAGTCTGCATTTTCAGCTTTGTATAACCTGCACTTTCAGTGTGCATTTAAGCAACGAGAGATACATCGTTTGGTTGTGTTCTTGTTATGACACCAATGCCAACGAACCTGTTATTTACACCTGGGTGTTTAGGATCCCTTTCGAGAAAACCTGTGGTCATGGCCCTTTTACTGTAGATTTTTTGGTGTTAAACTCTCTTTCAATTTGACTTTTTACACAACGTATGTTTTTGGACAATCGTTTTTATTTCTGCAGTGAAATTGTTTTTAAAATATTAGACAGCCTACGTTCATTAACACCCTGGAATTATACACCTGCATTTTTTTTTAACTTGGTGACAATGATTTATGCATTTAACCAAACAACAATTCTTTTGTTTTGCTCAACAATATCCCTCATAAATTAGCAACGTCATTGTTCCCTCTGCGATCTGGTATATTAAATGTCAGCTATTTCAGTTAGTGCTCTGCGTTTTTGTATATACGTCATATTTATTAATGTTGGGTCACAACATTATCATCAAATATTTATGGATGGCGTGTTGACTATGTCAATTCCTGCGTTAAATTGGAAAATTACATGTGTTTTGAACCTCATCATTTGGTGAAAGATAGTCAGAGTTAACTTTAAATGTTAGGCAACATACCAATGCTTGGAAGCGCATAAAAAGTCGACAACTCTTCTGTGGTGTGGTTTTTTCCCTTTAAATTTTCTTTTACCTTCTTTCATGTAGACAACAATGTTGTTATTTTTCTTTAATACAAGACGGGTATCCACAGACAATGTTTTAATTTGACTGCGAATCTGGTGGAGGCGTTTTATCTTAGTGCTTGAATAACAATGAAATTTTGTTGACGAAGTCTTGTTTATTAATAATGAATTTCCTTTATTATGACAAAGATACATAAGATATACTCTTGTTATTTTTATCTTTATTTTTATAGTGTGAACCCCCTTATTATTTATATAGTGTAATTCTGTTTCATAGTGTAAACTCATTCTTTTTATTTATATAGTGTAAATCATGTTCATAGTGTAAATCCATTTGTATGCATATAGCGTAAATTCATTTTTATATATCATGGAAATATTGTTCAAGGATAGCTATATAATTGATTGTTTAAATAGATATTATGGATAAAAGAGAGAGAGATTTTATTAATACCATAGTGACCGTGATTTTATTGATAACATGTTTTATTAGTGGCATTTTTTAGTAATAACATATTGATAACATGTTAACAGTTTTTAATTAAAAGACCGCAAGGTCATTAATAGTCAGCAAAATTTATATTTAAAGATAGCAATTAAATTCTTGTAGTGTCAGTTTTAAAGGATAGCGATAGATACTCATCTGATCTTGGGATTGGATTTTAGTTGCAACAAGTGATTGTTTAATAATAATCTTTTATTAGGTACAGATTGGTTTTGTTGCGCAAGGAATTTGTTGTGTTGTAAGAATGTCATAGTCTTCTTGTTGACTTGTCGGTTGGGTGCTAGGGTTTTTCGTCATGTGTTGGGATGGTTAAGTTGTACTCCGTGCAAGTTGGATTTATCTTGATTCCTTGGTCCAGATAGGTCTTGTGCGCTAGGGTATTGTCACACCTATAACCTGGGGCGGCATGATTCCAAATGAGGGGATCATGGCACGCCCTATCGAATAGAGGCGAATGATGACTTAGTCAAAGTCAGTGTTGCTCCTTGAGGGAGTTGTTCATTGTAGTTGTTGATGGCGCTTGGGTTTAACTCCTTTGTGTGTTTGGTTAGGCGCCATAGAGGTTCTAGTTAAGAGTCATCGAAATCATTGTGTCAGATTTTGTATGTTGTCCCTTAGCCTGTAGGTGTTGTCGATGTATATCAGGCGGGTAGTCGTTTCTCTCTGTTTCTTACACATGTTTTGCCCAGTTTCTCTTGTGCTAGTGCCTGGAGTCGTAGTTGTTTGTTTCTTTCCCTGCATACATGTGTTCATGGTCATGTTGTGTGGTTCAACTGTTGTCATCGTCGCCTTCTTGCCTAAATAAATAAATTCCACTTTCTTCTTCGGTTGTAGTCGTAACGTTTGGGGTTGTTACAGATATTTGCCCATTTACAGGATCCAGACATGAGATAAAATGCACATTTATCTATTCCATTTCTCCTTCATGGCTCTCCCAAGGACTAGATTTATAATCATCATATACAAGAACCATGGAAAATTTATGCTCTTCGTCATCTACACTGGGATACTTGTCAAAAGTTGTTTGTTCTTGGTCAGTACTAGAAATCACTTCTTCATCATAAGCAGGGCTACCAAAAACATCTGTCTCATGAACCAAAATATGCTCTGCATTTCCTTCATGAGAGAAACAAGCAAAATCTGCCTTCAATTTCTCTATTTCTGTAGAAAGTAATTTTACCATCTTTTTCAACTCATCCAAGGCATCTCCTTCATTCTCACAGACTTCATAAGAAATAACTGTACCTTGAACACAGTCTTTATATTCCTCACAACAGTTATGACAAATTAACTCAGAGGAATAAAACTTTCGACAATGCATATTCAAAGATCCATGAAACTATTCCAGGGAGGAGATGCTAGTACGGGGAAAGGAGTGATACCACTCATGAGCATCTCCCGCTAATGAGAACATGAACATTTTCATTAATACATCCTCATGATGTATTCCCCATTTATGCATGAGTTCATGAAACTTAGGGAGATTCTCTGCAGGGTTGTCATCTCTATGTTCTCTAAATCTCAACAAAAAAACACCCTACTCATCCATAATAGGAACAACATTTGGAAAACCAGGAACAACATATAAATTAAAAGGAGCAAACCTCCGAGCCAAGATGACTTCCATCTGAAAATACGACTTCTTAAAATTGTGGAGTTGCCACTAGATTCTTTAATCATGGATTCGTCGGGTGAAATATATGCAGTTTGAATGTGTCTGGTCTTTGTTCACCATCAAAGACAAGTTATGGTCATTGTCGTTCTCCTAGAGAGATTTTAATCTGGGACACCAAATAAAATCCTTATTAAGAAGGCTTTCCTTTCTGGATAATATTTTTTCGGGTCATCTTCAGGTGTAGCCAGATGCACCTGTGGAGTAGACCTCATGTGTCTTCCTTTAGGAGCCACAACTGAAACAGTGGAGTCATCAGGTGCAAGTTGCAATCTTCAAGGTATTGGTTTCTGATGCACCTTCAAAATCAGAACTTCTTTGTCGTTCTTACCCACGTAAAAGTTTTCAATTCGTCCCCGACAGCGGTGCCAAGAATGTTATCACTGAGAGTCACCTTCAGATTGCAGGAGGATAAGCCCAGTACCCATTAGAGTGTTTGGTGGATATTTGATTTATATTAGTGGAGGTCAAATGGAGAAAACTCAATACAAGAATGATTTCAACACAGAACTGGACAAGAAATGCACAAGGAAGTGAGGGCCACATTAACATCATTCAGTGAATAGAGTTTTAGTATGAGCAAAGGGAAGACTTAGTAGGATAAGTGAACATGACTTCTTTGGGCATTGGCTTTCAAGAAGCTTGGTGAAGAAAAAATCAAGCTCAAGACTTCTCTTGAACTCAAGCTTCAAACAATGATATATATGTCCAAACAACATAGGCACAGCAACATAATGATCAAACCTACATCACAATGAAACTACAACAACTCGACTGGATCCTCCATACCCGAGCCATTCAACGTAAGAGGAAATAAGACAACAAAGAATATGACTAAAACTGGTCATGACACTACTGTAATCATACCTACATTACAACAACATCACAACCCTCGACTGGATCCTCCATGCCCGAGTGTTTTAGCACATTGTTTTACAAAGAGATGAGAGAAACTACATTTTATTAATGTGAAAGTCTCAAATTTGACACATCACCATAGAACAACTTCTGGCATGAAAATATTACAAAATAGGGAGCTCTTCTCGACCAGTTGACGACCATAACAAAATATCAAAACTACTTATTTATACTCAAATCAGTTCCCGACTATCACGAGTGTGATCTGATCACTACATTCAAATAATTACATATGAGCAGTCTTCTGTCAAACTGTTCATGTACCCCTTTGTCATACACGAGCTCAGATCGACATGGGTTGGCAGAAAAATCTGATCGCAGGGGTACCATGGGCTAACAGCTCCAGATCCTCCACACCTTCCATTTATGGGGTGAGTTGAGGTTTCAACCACAAAACCTACCTTCCATTAACTGATTTTCGTCGGGGACTCAACGAGACTTAAAGCTCAGGGGGCGACCAGGTACTTCTTTCGGATAGGATGCCATATAAACATATGATTGTGAGGCTAATCAAAAGTGTTTTGGGCTCATACCTCTTTTGGGCCCGTAATCCATGACCTTTCACCATGTAGCACTTTTGTCGTACCATGGTTTCAATTGTGGGACCGCTCAAGAAAATTATTACCCGAGTATGTTGCGTCCCCGCAATGGATTGTGGTCGTAGATCTGGTCTTGATCTGAGATCTGGGTGCACCTACTAGATTTAGTGGCACTTCCAAGCTTAATCGCCCACCAACTTTAGGTTCTGCCAAAAGTGTGCCTTGGGATGGGGCACTACTTTTGGCACTAAACAATAACAAATCTCGGAGGATGATCTGACGTGGAGGCATGACATCATTATGTTGATATGTTTCAGACGGAGAGGTAACATGTGTCACTCGAAAATAGTCTGAAAGCATGTCTAAAACGCTTGAAATGAGTTTCATGTGTCAGTGCTAGACAAATGCCACGTATCGGTGTTGACGGCTAGCACGAACTTGTTGCTCCAAGGCTCGGGCGCTAGCTCCTTTTCCTTTGGCTCCTTCCTAGATGTGACCTAGGGCTATGACCTTACACCATCCTGTGATTGTAGGCACGACCACGAAAGGTTTGAAACTCCCTGCAATTTAGAATGAGACACTACGTGTCCCTTTCGCAAAACAGTGGTTCTGATTGCGGCCTATCCTCCAAATTTTAAAGTTCGAGCACCCTCCGACCCCACAATGGAGTGTGACCACTCATATTGTGATCTACGATCATACCCTTTGATTGACAGCTCAACTCTTGTGCTTTTAGATCGACGGGTCGAATCTACACCCTCTCAAATGGACGATCGTGATTTGCTTCGCTATTTAGGCTTCGGACCTTTCAAATCTCAAACTTCCTCTGCCTTCAATGCTTTCACCCGGAGCTATGGATCTGACGACGTGTGGCCCCCTAACATTGACGACTGAGAATTACTTCAGGTCTCCCGACTCCGGGAAAAACAAATCTCAAACCTCATGCTCCTCCATGCTTTTACCTGAAACTGGCGATCTAATGACGCATGTCCTTTTGAATTGAATGGATGCGAATCACTTTGGACCTTTATCTGGAGTTCACGGATCCATGCCATATGTCCCCTGGATCTTCCTTCAAGTAAATCCTCCGAAGCTAACGATCTGATGACGCGTGGCCCTCACAGATCGAAGGTCCAGATTCATTTCGGGCCTTCGGCACTTCGGGGGCTTTGACACTTCGGGACTTCGGGCTTCGACCCTTTGATAGTTTTCGATGCACAATTTGCAGAATCCTCCGAAGTAAAATTCATGAAACGCATGATCTGATGACGTGTGCCCCCCACAGATCGACGATCCAGATTCACATCGGGCCTTCGACACTTTGGAACTTCGAGCTTCAGCCCTTCAGGGTTTTTGAATGCTTAAAGTAAAAAAATTAGCACCTCTAATGATTTGATCCCTTTAAACTCCTCTTAACTTCGAAATTAAGACAAGGTATATTGATGTTAAACTCCACACAACCACTGAACTATACAGAAAGTGTATTTAAATTCTTTAAAAGGTATAACATATAAATGCAAGTTATGGATAAAAAAGTACAACGTGACCTGCACTTTTCTCTCCACACACACATATATAGATTTCCGAGTATTCCGCCAATTTTTAACAGAATGTTCCAAACCTTTCGGATGCCAATTCTTGCAATTTGGTCACCTCCCTTTTGTGAATATTGTTATCGCATTGCTCGGTCATGTCCAACGGAAATCTAGACCGAGTTCGAGGCGGCGCACTGATGGGTTGATACCTTCAATCGAAGAAAAAAATCTGTAATTTCCAAATCGAAGAAAAACTATCCTCAATTAAATGGTAAAATATCTTGAATTTTTTCCACCCACCTGCTTCATATCTCCATCAATCTAAAACGAGCGGATCTTTCGAGATAATAATTTTTTGTCCTGCCGAAGAAAAATGTCATCAAATAAAAGGTGAAATATTCACTTCAAATGAAATAGGTGGGGCATAACAAATCTGATTCTCTCACTTGAAATAGGTGGAGCTTACGAACACTTGAAGATATGCTTCACCTAATACATTTGAAGTGAATACTTCACCTTTTATTTGAAAATATGTTTTCTTCGACAGAATTACGTAATCTATCAACCTATCAGTGCCATGCCACGTATTTTGTCGACTTCGGACGGGACTGAGCAACGCTAATTATATGGAAAAGCTAATATACGGAAACTATCCGAAATGACCGGCTACTTACGATACACCTAATACATTTGACGTGAATACTTTACCTTTTATTTGAAAATATGTTTTCTTCGACAAAATTACGTAATTTGTCGACTTCGTACGGGGTCACGGGACTGAGCAACACGTTGGCAATTCGGGGATGGAAGGTGACCGAATTGGAAACCTTGGCTTCGCTCTAATGTCTGGCATGTTTAGCACCGAAAGGTTTGGAACCTTCTGCTACAAATTGGTGGAATACTTGTAAATCTCGAAAAAAAATTATTATCTCGAAAGAAAATTTGAAAGAATACAAATTGCGTGCGCTTGGAATTTTTGATGGAGAATAGGTTGGAAGTAATAGGTTGAAAAATGTATTCAAATAGGTTGGAAGTAATAGATTCAAATATATATTGATGGAGAATAGGTTGGAAGTAATACATTGAAAAATGTCTTCGCAACGTCATGTTATGTCAAGTAGTTGGCATATATTTTTCTTTTGAAAAAAATGTAGTTGGCATATTGATCCGTTACTTGAGGTTAAAAAACCCGTTACATCATATGTTTAATTATAGGGAGAGAAAAGCGAAGGTCACGTCATACTTTTGTATCCATCACGTACATTTATATATTATGTTTTTTTATTGAAGTTGATAGTTTAGAAGTTACTTGGAGTGGAGTTTAATTTCATTATAGATCTGTCCTTTAATTTTAGATTGAGATTTGTCATGCACATGGAGGCATATGGAGGGTGGTAAAAAAAATTAAAAAATTTGTAGTGCAAACATTTTATTAAAAGAAAATATTTTTAAGGATTTAATCTTTTTTCATCCATAATAAATTTGAGATTAAGATGGATTTATGTATGCTTTATATATATATATATATATACCAACACAATGCTTAATTAAATTAGGAATTACATAGATCCCTCATTCACCATAAGAATTGTTTTACTTTCAGGAATGATTGTTATCCTCCCCACCCAAGCCCAATTCGAACAAGTGAGAGTGACTACCACATTCCAATGCCTATTTTGAAAGGCCATCATCGCCCTTGTTCATGTCCCTATATATATGGGACAAAGAAATGTGTTAGAAGGTTTTCATTTTTTGTTGGATATCATCAAAAAGAGCTTGTAAAGTGAAATTTTTGAGTGATGATTCTCTTTGTAACCATTGAATAACTAATAGAGAATCCCCAAAAAATTGTAACCTTGTAACACAACAAGAGAACAAGGGCACACAACAAAAATTATTATGATTTGAGGAGTTATACCCTGAACCTTCTTTTGGAGGATTCCCTTGAGAGGCACCATCAAAGTACACCCAAGAAATGTCACGACTTCTTCTTTTGTCCTCATTATTTTTTGTTTTTCCTCAACTTATGGATACTTGTTAAGTATATTTAGGGATTAAATTGCACATTTGAGGGGGAGTGTCTCATGTCCTTCAAATAGATTCATGTTTCCGGTAATCCATATTCCCTAAGCTCTATTTAGTGGAAGAAATTTGGTTTTCTTTGTATCCTTGTTTATAAACAAAGTACCTAAAGCTCCTAAAGTACTTCCACCTTCACCTGCATTCCTTAACTCTATCATGTATTCAACTTAATTCCAGACCTCTTTAGATAAAGGACAAGTCATAAATAAATGATCAATTGTTTTCTCTACTTGTTGGCATAAGCTTCACCAACTTGGGCCTATAAAATTAATTTTTTTGTAGAACCTCCCATGTCGGATCCTTGTCATTTAAGGCTAGCCACATAAAAAAATTAATTTTGGAGGGGCACCTTAGATTCTAGATGGTTTTACCCCACCTTGTCCCTTCAAGCCTTTCTCAACAAGGGATCTATATCTTAGTTTGGCTAGACAATTCTCTATAGGATTGAGATTCCATAATAGTTGGTCATCTTATTCCCCTATTCTGGCATTGCTATATTTGAAAGCATCTATGTATGATTTACATACTTCAATTCTTATCCCAAACCTATCTCCTTTGAGGAAAGCCATTTTTTTTTACCAATTTGTAGATCCCTCTTATCACAATCTATATTATTAAAAATATCTCTTTTTTTCTTAACTTCTATATCACACAAGAAAGTAAAATATTAATACATTTACATCCTATTCATGGATCAAGCCAAATATGAGCTTTATCCACTCTACCCACCTTCTAAAGTTTATTATCATTATAGATATGTATTTTAATTTTAAAGTTTGATTTATCATGGAGAGGGAGTGTGGTAAAATATTTTGTAGTGCAAAA
>JZKD02S2269504.1:332168-349546 GCA_000966675.3 Picea glauca | reverse complement strand
GCAGAACAAAAATAAAATGCTAGAAATGGCAGAATAACAGTAAAATATCCAGCATAATCTTCACAATAACACAAAAATGATATAAGAATAGCAATAGAAATAACACTTTGATTCAGAAAGCAATGTTCACAAGCCTCTTCGAGGGGGAAACCTCCAATCGACCAACGCTCTGTTATAATAATATCCAAGCTAGGGTTTTCATACCCTCGACCCCTATTTATACTAAATATGTCTATTAAGAGAAGCATCTAGAGGAAGATCCTTCTAGAAGAGGAAGCTTCTATTAGGTCTTCTTACATCTTCCTTATTCTATTTTATTGAAAGGCCTTATTAATATTGACCTTTATTACATCCGAATACATTAATCTACCTATGTGCGGGTTAGGAACTTAACAGACTACTTCTAAAGAAGTTTTTGGCCGGGCTACTGTGTTGAATAGGAAGCATGGAATTATGAACTGAATCAAGTATGTTTTTATTGGTGGTTATTCTACGGAGCTCTCCACCCCAATGTGTAGGTAATAGTTCGATTTTATATATGATATTTTCATTTATATCTGACAGGGAGAAACACAAGCTACACTAACATGTATTGGAAAACCTTCGAAAAATGAACACAATACTGCACAAGAAACAATATTGTGGAGAATAAATGAGCCGGGTAGATTCTCAATACAACGGAACAAAGATAAACCTACAACAAAACAAAGATCCAGACTTGGGAAGGGTTGTCTTGACAAAAGAAATTGGCTTACAATGTGTAGTAATATATCTCCCAATTTCCAATTCACAAGTCTGGTTGTTGCTAGTATTTGGTTGTTGCTAGTATTTAGAGAATTCACTTCCAATTTACAATACTAATTGTTACTAGTTGTTGCTGGTGTTTAGAAAATCCACCATTTATCTTTCATCTCTGTGAGTTTAATAAATAGAATATGCATGCATGCATGAGCTCCATAAAAATAGGATTGTATTATAGAAAAAATATAACAATTCTTTTTTTTAATTAACTTGACATATGAAATATTGGTAACATTCTTTTTTTTATTACTAAGATATAGAGAAAAAGATTCTTCACATTTTTTTTCTATTACTAAGATATAGGGGAATTGAAAATGACTAATAAACTAAAAAACTTATAAAAACAAGAAAAGATAAAACGTAGAACTTATTAATGAAATTTCTAAATTTCTAACTCATAGTAATAAAAACAATAAAAAGTGAATATATTAAAAAAAAAATCCTTGCCTTTCAAATAAAAAAATATAAAATAATTTCTATTTCAAATTTGACAAGTATTTTTTTATATTAATTTTCATTTACATTGAAAATAATTTTAAACCCTTCTATGAAGGGCTACAATACTCCTTAAGGACAATGAAAAGCTCAATTTTAATCCCCGGTTGCAAATGCATAATGAATGGACGACATACCTTAACAAGTTGAAGTGTATTATGCAATCGAAATTCTTAACAAGTCTACTGTATAAGAAATTAGGTCTCTTACAAAAGGCGTTTGATTCTGATTTCCACTATTTTTTCATCCTGATCACTTGATTGGCCATTGTGATAATAAACTACATAAAATTAAAATAAAATAATAGACAAAAGATCTGACTCAGTCAGTCATCTTAGTGGCTTACAGGTTTCAGGTGATTCAGTCGGTTAATTTGATCTTGCTGCTGGTGTTAGTACTAGTACTGGTACTGCCACCAATAAGGGGAATGCCAAGGTCTCCAATCAATAAGTCGTTGCAATCGATGCAGACTCTCTTCGCCCTGAGGATTTGAAAGGTCTACCCTCTCCCACATAACCTTTAATCAGTTGAAGATAAACCTTTAAACTGTGGGCATAAGCAGGATCAAGATTACAGATGTCGTTGTTGTCCAAAACAATTTTCACACCCACGTGAAAATATGTCCAAGGAAGCCAATCGAACAGTTTACTCAGCCATTCACATGAACTTTCGTTGAAAACAAGTCAAGGAACTTTGGGAACAACATCGCTCTTATTCACCAACTGCAACACCTTCACTCCTATCTCCTCCATTCGCAAGGAGAATGCTCTATTCCCTACGTGCGGACTTACGAATGCAAATACAGTCACAGGTATAAGTCGTGCCGGTAAATTTGAGCTAAGGATTTTTTTAACGTCATATGAACTTAACGTTGCCAGAGCAGCTCCTAGGCTGTGCCCAGTCAAAGTTACACTCAAAATTTCATTCTTGTATTCATCCACCAGTCTTAGAATTTCTGAAAGAACAGTATCTCTGGCACAACTTGAATCCTGTCCTTTAGAGATGTAGCAGCTTAAAAACCCCTTCTCGACCCGGACGCCCTTGTCGTCTATACGAGTAGTACTTGATACTCAGTCTAGAACGCCCTTGCCCTTGCCCTTCAAGCGAGCAGTAGTTGCTAATCCGGCTCTGATGCCCTTGTGCTTGAAACGACTAAATGATAATCAAGCAGGAACTAAAATGTCTCTGACATTCTGTATCCATTCTTGGCGTGTTTCCGTTCCTCTCCATGCTACTATAATATCCCGCCTCCCTAGTCTACGTATCTCTTCAGAGTTTGTGCAGACTGCAATAAAACCAATCCAAACAGATTGCTCTATCGGCGTCCCCAACGTATCAGTTTCCACGTACAAATACTGGGTCACTTCATAGCCAGCGGTAGAGAAAGATCCCGAATGAACAGGCCTTTCACAACTATCAAATAGTTCATCAAGGCTGTACTTACACCCACCAAAATCATTGGTGGAAAGTTTACTATCAAATGCATCATAACATAACTCTGCAAATTCACCATATCGCAATATCTCCGCTTTCAAAACAGGATTGATGGGATCTAATAACCCATACCAAGAGTGTGCTCCTTGAGTATTTTTCCAGATATCCGCAAGTGCTATATTTTCGTATCTGGTGGGGTTCAATGCCTCTTCCTGCAAAAGAGGGCAGTTCGAAGTTGTCGAGGACGAAGGGAGCACCCTCATCCTTCGTAGTATTGAATACGGGTGATATAGGATTCGATACATAATTTATGATTTTCAAAGTCGTCAAGTGATGAGAAGTCGTCAAGTGATGTGATGTAGGAACAACTTTAACAAAAGCTTAGAAAAATGTTCTCTTATGTGCAACGCAGATCCCAATATGTTCTCTTCTCTGCAAGTTGTATCCAATATCTTCTCTTCTGTGCAACGCAAATCCCAATATGCATATTACGATACGTCGAATAGCATTATATAAGAAAGATCAGAGTTGAATGCCGCGTGTATCGATAGGACACAGGAAATTCATTTGCAGCAGCAAGCAGGATAGACTTATGAATTTGAAATGGATAAAAATTCTCACCCGAATTCTTTGCTTGAACATTTCACAAAAAAATGTTCAACCGTGAGTACGTCGCATTCTTTCCATCCAATAAGAATGGATGCCTACAAAACCGTCCGATAAGAATGTTGATTGGCATCACTCTCTCGCGTAATTAGTTTCCATATCAAGATAAGAATGCACTCTCTCGCGTAATTATTTCTACTGCATCTCTGTGTTTATGTGTATTTTTGTATTTCATTGTTTTCCTACATAAATCTAGATCAGTGGTATCAGAGCGGTCTGCTCATTCTCGATCCTTCTTTTCATGTCTCCAACGAGGTCGAGGTATAAGGAGTTAGGGCTCGATCTAGTTGAACCTTTGCAAGATCACCCTCGCAAACCCCAACGACCTCCCATGGGGGAAGAAAAGAAAGATGAGGGAGAAGGAGATCCTATCAAAATGTTTCTCGAGGAGGCCCTTGAGAAACAAAGGAATGTGATGATGGACAACTTTTCCCAGATCCTTCAACGTATGCCCACTAGCGGCGCATCTACATCCAACAACCACTCTGAAGGCGCCACTCCTTTTAAGGTACAAGTAAACTTTGACATTCCCATATTTTAGGACCAAATAGATGTAGATGTCGTAGATAGATGTTTGAATCTGTTAGAAGGATATTTCTTGTTTCATGAATTTTTCGAAAGAGAAAGAATTATTTTTGCACTTCTCAAAGCCGCCCCCCATGTCAAGGACTAGTGGGAAACCTACTGGGAGGAACGAGGTGAGGGGGAACCCTCTCTGTTCTCGATCGCACCCACTTGGAATTCTTTCTGAGATGCCATCAAGGAACAATATTATCCCGTGGGGAGTTATGAGGAAAAACACATACAATGGACTACATTGCGGCATCAAAGGGACCAATATGTGCATGAGCTGATGAATTTGTTTCATACCCTACGCACAAAGTTGGGTATCAAAGATTCAGAGAAACATTTGGTGTTAAAGTACCACAGTTGTCTGCATAGATACATTCAGGAGGAAATGGAGTTCCTCGACATCTCCTCACTTGGTGCGGCATACCGATATGCTGCCAAGATTGAGTAGAAGTTCAAACAGAAGAAGTGAGATTTTGGGTCTGCAAATCCAAAAGCAAGGGAAAGGTACCCCCAAAATACAAAACAAAGGACCAAGACAAGGCGAGGCAACCCGGGACAACCTGCCAAAGTCGCAAGAAAAGAACAACACCACGAAGCCAAAAATGGACATTCGAAATTGGCGTGAGTTCCATAAGAGCTCCACCCACAACACAAGTGGACCATGGCATTCTGGGTTTCCCTGGAATGATTGTTAAGGTTGAAAGAATGAATATGAGATAAGAAAACCCCGAGAAAGGCCAAGAAACGAAGACCATGGTAGAACCCCAGAAAGAATCAGAGACAATATTACTACAAATGAAAGAAACCCTGAATGACCACATAGATATCAACTTATTAGAGATCTTAAAAGAAAAAGAGTGCATAGAAACAAGAATAAGATACTTTGACATAGACTGCGTTCTGGATGAGGAAACACAGGTGAATATTATGACAGAAAGAACTTGGGAAATCTTAGGAAGGCTTGCTATGATTCCTTCATTAGGAGGGATAGAATTATTTAGATGAAAGATGACAATCCTATATGGAAGACTTACCCAGACATCTATGAGTGTTCATGGCGCTTTGACAAAAGAAGAATTTGAGGTTGTTAAATTTATTGAGAACAACGCCCCATTTGCAATGTTACTAGGAAAGCCTTGGATTGAGAAATATCAGATCCAAAGAAAAGAAGAGGAAGTTATAGAACAAAAAAAGAAAGAATAAAGAGACTTCATGGCTAATATAATAGCACACTTACTATAAGAACAAGAAAACCAGTCGAAGTTACTGAGGACCAAAAATCTGGATGTTGAAGTTGAAAGAACACAAGAAGATTTGAAACACATGTTTGTACGAGGGAGTAGAGCACCTACCCCAGACATAGAATAAGTATTTCCCTTTAACCCTAGTAAAGACCACCAACATCGCGAAGTTACTATGCCAAGAGGAGATAAGAATCATAATGGAAAGAGGAATACCAAGACAAAGATCACAGGGAAGAAGGCTAGAAAGATCAGCAAGAAGAAAGAAAACTTGGAGAGATTTTAGGAAGTTCCAGAGAAGACTTCGCATAAGGAAGGTCTCCAAAATTTGAACTTCGTCGGAATATCATAGTAGCTTAGAATGACACTTCGCCATGGCAGAGTGATATGACCGTTAGAGGCATTATAACCATTAGATCGACATTCCTGAATGGTTAGAACAATAGTTGAGATCAACAAGCTCGCCATCGGACCGTTGGGACCAAGCCGTAACGAACATAAGTGAATTGATGAAGGCTTCTTGTTCGTTGGAGGGATTCGTTACATCATTGTCTACTTATTCTATCGACTGTTGCCCCAAGCACACTTTCACGAATTATATCCGAGCCAACAAGAGAACTCATTGTTACTGTGTTGTGCTTATTGAGATTTCACTACATGTTCTATTGCATTGAGCATTTTTTCATCGACCTGAGTTATCCAATCTTGAGCGTGCATGTAGGACGAACCCAACGCCGCAAAAAATTATGTCGAAGAATTTCTCATAGAACTTATGGCTGAGAAGGTAATGTCTGTCAAACTTCAAACTTCATCGAAGCGAGGAGTGCAAGCCTCCCTGTCGACTACTCCCGGATTCTGACCATCCCGAGCTGCGATCGAGAAAAGAACCAAGCATCGAGATGACTTGGCAAACGCAAAGTTAATCCAATCCATACTTCCCGACTACATCCTGCCTCTAGCTGACGCAGTGGATCGTGACATTGTTGCAGGGAATTCAACTACACCTTGGTTACTGTGTACCTCCTAAAGGGGATACGCACAGGCAAGCCTCAGATGGATAATATCATGAAAGTAAAGATCAACGACTTTAACCTAGTTGATCACAAGAACCTCAGCATGATTGCACCTCACAGGTATTTGACTAGGATGAAGGGGGAGAAGTCGAGGATAATCCCCCAACCATGGACTATGGACCTCACATAGTCCATCATCCTGAACGTAATGAAAATACCCCATTTTGGAAGGCAACAAGAGGTTAATGCGTGCATTAATCTCTAGCTGTCGAGCTTCCATGGTGGCTACCTATGGCTAGACAGACGCATCACCATCGAACTAACGTTGATCCAATAGATCACTGGATTGAGCATGCAGGGACTAGACCTGCAAGACTTTTACCCAGGGAAGGCTGCAGACCATGCCATGGCACAAGAGAATAAAGATACATACGATGATGTGGAGAAGGGGAAGCGAGGCTACAAGGTAGCCTCCATCCAGAATGGCATAGTGCACCTTTCTTGCCAGTTGATAGCTAGTAAGCTAGTCCGGAAGAATAGACCAACGCAGGTCACAAGGTTTGTTTTTTACCTCGCAGGAAAATGCATGGAGGGGCTACAGATGAACTGGGAAAAGTACTTAGTGAACAAGTTAGAACAAGACTTCTGCAAAGCTCAAGATCAGGGCTATGAGTTCAATTTTAGTTGTCTGTTGATCCTCATGGAGTTCATAGCTTGGGTGATGCTGAAAGGTGTGACCTTCCCTGAAATAGAGACATCTGAACCAATAGCCACGAAGTTCACTTCGCTCTGGTATTCGAGCGATATGGGAAAACAATGGAAATCAAATGCGTTGTTCCACACCTACTACCTGCAGCTAAAGAGGGCTATTGAGGTTGTCCCTCGTATAACGCCAAACACCCTACACAGGTTCAGGCCAGTTGTGAAATTCCATGCTGACAAACAATTTATCTACATCACTGCGCGTAGAAACGAACACAAAGAAGTACTACAGAGTTATTACAAAATCACACAGGAGGACCTAGAAGAAATAACTAAGGAGTGGCCTGCAGAGATCCTTATCCTTGTTGACCCCACAGAACTGTCCGATCTCGAACTAATCAGAAAGTGGTCACTCGTGAAGGGCATGATACACCTGGAACTAGCAGAAGGAAGAAGACATAAGAAGTCCAATAGCTGAGCAGTGCATTAGAATAAACTTCTTTAGAATCACTTGGATGAGGATGTGATGACGAAGTAGATAAAGAAGAGAACAATGAAAAAGAAGATCAACAGAAGAAAGGTGAAGCAACACTGCCACAAAATCCCCCTAATGACGTAGAGCCATCTCACGAAAGAAAGGTTTTTCCCATGAAACCCACATCGTGGAAGAAGTCAAAATCTAGTAAGACCAAGTTGCAGACTGTGCTTAAGCTCAATGACTTCGACTTCATCATCGCAGTTGTATCAGACATCTTGGAAGATCTTTTGCAAAGAAATCAAGCTAAGAAAGAGACCATGTGTGAGAAAATTGAAGCAAAACTGTGAGGGGTACAACAAGCCCTTCACCCTAGCCGAGCAGTGTCCACTGCGCCCCTGCCATCAAAAGAAACAAAGTTGGGATATGAGCCTACCCAACTCTGCAGACTAGCCAATGCGACCGAAGCTTTCCTTCATCGTGCATAGGAAGAAACAGAATAGGCCACAGTGGCCCTGAAGCAAGCCCAGGAGGAAGTGATAGATGAACGTCGAGTTGCGCAGTAGGAAAAGGATGACCTCCAAGCAAAGTTCAAAAAGGAGAAAGCGCAGATCCAACATGAGAAAGAACAATTACTTGCAGAGCAGGTTGTGTTAAAAGAAGCAGTCAGCAGAGCACTTCTCTCTGTGATAGGCTTAGAGAAAAAGGCAGAAGACCCACTGGAGCATCAAGTAGTGTAGCTCATTGAAGCCATCCAACAACTTCAACAGAGAATAGCAGATCTAGAGCTACAAATAGTACCAAGTACTCTATAGGACTTGCAATACCAAAGAGAAGCCACTGCTCAGAGCACAGTTGAGAGGATCAGAGAATTATCTTTGGAATGTAAACAACTTAGCAGTATAAGTGCGCAGACTTATGAGTGACTTAATGAGGACCCTGAATTGAAGACACTGGAGTCACAACTCCAAGAGGCAAAGAAAGAAGCAGCGACAGTACAGGAACAGTTGAAGCTCCTGTCATCATTTGAAAGAATGAAAATATCCCAGGAACAATGTACTGCTCAACAGTAGGTCCACACCATATAGAGAAAAGTCATGGAAGTGACTCAGAGGCTCCAACCAGTCTAGGACGAAGATTGCCAACTATTTGAGGAGATTGAAGGCAGAGGAGTAGAGATGGAAAAAGTAGTCACTTCGGTAGAAAAACTCTTAGGGGGACCTGTGAACGAGGAAGTTATTCCAGAGTTCGTCGAGCAAGAGGCCTTGGTGAAGCAGCAGGTCGAAGAAACTTGAGCCAGGCTTGAGGATTTTGAGGCAGAGCTACCCAGATCAGAGTTACTCGGGATGAGTCACAGGTGAGTGTTGGGGGCCTGTCGGCCCTTGACCAAGTCTTAGATATCTTTGGTTAGGTTTGACCTATTTTGGGACTTCGATAGGCTGTTGAAGGCGGAGTGCAAGTCGAAGCGAATATCGCGGTATCTCGGCTCCTTTTTAGTGATTTTTGGGTTTTAGGCTTATGTAACTGGTATGGGGATGTCGACCCATGGGTTTACCCATGTTTAGGACCTTTTGTGATGTATAAATAGAAATCTAGGCAATCTAATTAGGTGTGCAAGAGGGTTTGATGCTAAGTGCAAAAGGGCAAGTGAAGACCAATGTTCTAAGTGCAAGTGATAGTTGTAAATGCTTTGTGCATACTGTGTGAGACTTGCAAGGCTAAGTGCAAGTGCGTGTAAGAGAGTGTTTAAAGGATTTGTGTTGTAACCTATCTAGTGGAAGGAGGATCTAGAGAGGTGCACACAAATCTCTTGTCCTATGCAGAGTAGGACCTTGTGTCTCTGTGCATGTAGAATATTGACAGAAGACAATAAAGAGAAAAAGAGTTGGTGGACGTAACCCCAGGCTGGGGGTGAACCACATATATCCTGTGTTGTGGTTTATTTGTTCATTATGGTTGTTTTATGGTTCATATGATTAATGATTAGTGCAATGATGTATGCTTAGATGAATATGATAGCTTAGTGCTTAATGATGTGAATGGGATGCTAGATCTGATCTATGTTGATGTGCTTAGTGCTTGAATGTCTTAAATCTTGTTGAATACTATGTTGCGTTGTAATTAGGGTTTATATGCACTGTAGACAAGGGTTAAGTACTAATGAATGAAAATTTCTAAGTGCTTTGTTAGATTATTGTAATAACATATTTGTGTCCCAACTAAGGTTGTAGAAACTAGAGTCCTACAACCACCCCTGCCTCTACCTCGAGTGAGACTTCATCTTCTTCGTAGGTGTTTCCGAAAGGGAAGTAGTTAGGGTTTTGTTGGTGTGTTTTTGAAGTGTTGAAACCTAGGTCTACCCCTATGCCAAAACCACATAAAATAATCAATTTTGGAGGGGCACCTTATCTTCTAGATGGTTTTACGCCACCAAATATGTTTTCCCTCCAAACCTTCCTCAACAAGGGATCTATATCTTAGTTTGGGTACATAATTCCCTATAGTATTGAGAGACCATAACCGCTGGTCATCTTATTCCCCTATTATGACATTACTATATTTGAAATCATCTATGTATGATTTCCATGCTTCAATTCTTCTCCCAAACCTATCTCCTTTGAGGAAAGCCATTTTTTTTACCAATTTGTAGATCTCTCTTATCACAATATATATTAGTGAAAATATATCTTTGTTTCTTAAAACCTATATCACACAAGAAAGAAAATTATGAATAACTTTACATCCTATTCCCATCAAGCCAAATATGAACTTTATCCCCTCCACCCACCTTCTAGATCATCTAGTGACCAACCAAATGGAAATATGATTTCATAGATTTATAAACCATTGATGCACTATGCACCTATTTTACCATGTTCCTAACACATTCTTGAATTATGTATCGGGACAAATACTTGGCTTTCATTACCTGGACCCACAAGCCTTGTCCCTATACTAGCCTCCATAAATTTTTTGCAACTAAGGTCTTGGAGAATAGGAATAATGTTTTTAGGCCCCATCCTCCATTTTCTTTTGGAGATGCCAAATTTTTCTAGGAAGCTAGCATAAGACCTCTCTTTTCGTTATATCCTAACTAGATAATAACAAAATTTCCTCCAATGAAATCCAATATGCTAGTAGGGATTCTAGTACTTCTTTAAAAAGTAGAAATGTGCTCGCTCCTGATAGCCATTGGTTGCACTAATGGTTTATCTATTTTTCTACTTTGGAAACCAACCATTTCCAATCACACTTTTTATACAAATTTGGTTTCAAGTGTAATTTTGAGTACTTAATTCCTTGATCCATATCAATCACTTGGTAAGGAAATAATTGGGATAAACACCCCTTCTCTAGCTCTATAATTTCCCACATGGACAATGTGGATTTTTCTAGATTAATGTGGAATTTTACAGAGTGAGTGAACAATATTTTAATCTTCTTGATTATCCTTCTAAAATCTTCATATAAAATTAGTACATCATCCATGAACATAAGATATGTGATATTGAACATGAGACCAAGGCAAATCCCTTTGAAGCTACCATTTTCTAATGCCTCTTTGAATAATTTACTCATCCCTTCTACTATTAGCAAGAATAGGAGAGGTTATAGGGGGGATCCTTATTCGAGATACCTACCTAGTGTGAAGAAATTGGATGTTTCCCCATTGATTACGGAAACAAAGGATGTAAAGGTGATTCACCACATCACCCATATAACAAATTTATGATAAAAAAGTAAGTAAATAAGGACGATTCTCAAGTAAATCCTCGATCAAGTGTACACTTTCATTTACCATCCCATCACCTCATTGATTTGTTACGCTTCCAAAATATCAAATTTCTCACCTAAAATTTGTTTTCAAAGGACCCTTTTTGAGTCTTCATGCTATGACCTTTGAAATTATTTTTTAGACACAATTGCATAATTGCATAAGGCTATCAACTAAAAAATTTCAAAAGTAGTTGTATTATCCTTTTTTAGGGATCAAAGAAGTGAAGGTAATATTATGAGCCGAAATGTTTTTGGTGAGGGTAATAAATCTAAGGAAGAGGAGGAAATTAAAGGAGAGAAGTAAAACAAAAGACAACTTAGGGAAGAATAAGAAGAAGGAAAAGCTATAGATAAAAAACTAATTTTCTATTTTTGGCTGAAATGTGAGTATTTTGATTATAGATAGTAAGAAGTCGTTTGAGGTGAAGAATGAATGTTCAATTTTTTTTCTTATGTGTTTGTTGTGTTTGAGAAATTGCTTCATTGTGATTGAAGGCTATTTTCTTATGTGTTTGATGTGTTCAGTGTTAGAGAATTTTTTTCGTTGTGCTTGAAGGCTATTTTATTTGTAATAATGTTGAGAGGGCTCATATGCTTAAGAAGCCATTAAAATTTGGGTTGTGTTAGTTTGAATGGAAAGGCCTATTGAACCTTGAAAATAAAGGAAAGGTTAGACTAGCCTTGCTGATGAGAGCACTTAGACTCTGCATGTCTAATTTTATTGGAAAATAAAACTTGCAAGGGATTGTGTCCCTATTTTCTAGGCCATTTGTGGTATAATAGCTTTAATTAGTTGTGGTGAAGGGAACTTGCCTGGTTGAGGACTCCATTTTCATCAATTCTAATAAATGTTATAGCTTTTTGGTTGAATTATGGTAATAATTCCAAATAATTAATAAATATTTTAGTTGTAGCTGTGTAATGATTTAATGGAATCCATCTTTATAACTCTCATAATACGTTAGGAAATTTTACATATTCTAATCTATTTATCTTGACATATTATATGTAAATCATTCATATTAACTTTGGTTATATCTCCTCTAATTTAAACGTTTCATAACATATTATTTCATATTTAATGTGATGTGTGGTGTGATAATATAAACAAGATTTGTGGTCAATCATGGTTGAAAAATTATTAACTTGTGCATTTTGGAGTCCTGTGAAATATTTCTCGCTGTTATGAAAAACAAATTTATTGTTTTTATTATTTGGCAAATAATAAATAATTTTTATATTTTTCAATTTGATTATTTGATTTTATGATTCGGTCAGGGTTATGATGCTAGTTAATTAATCCTCTTGTATTGAAATTTTTATCACTATTTGTTAGACATCACAAATCATTCAAAATTTTAAAAATAGCCACTTACACTGTGAAATGGATGGCCATTGCAGTTGATGCATGTACCGTGACGATCCGTGGAGATTTGCATGCACAATCACATCGCAAAACCTTATCCTTCATCGTGGCCTTACATATGCATGGGCAATGATCAAATGCTAGCGTACTATAATTTCTCTCAAAACCAATATCAAGCTCAAACAATTTCTCCTATGAACTACACCAACGTTAAGGATGTCCCTCCTCTAGCCCAAAATTGAATTTCCTTCAACTGACATCATCAGGTTAAGAAAATTCCAATGGAAGAATTTAACAGACAAATCAATTGGTATGTGTACATTTACAATTTCAGGGGGAGTGAGTTGATACAGTTCAGTATGGGTTCCTCTATGTGATTTTTACATGAATTTATTACCAAATCTCTAGTTAAAGGGTTCACCCACCTAACTAAATATCCAACGTTATCAACAACAATTTTTTAACCTAAACCCTGAATCTATATTATCAATCAACTATATATCACACTAATTAGCTGAATATAAAGAGACTAATTTTCTCCATTGCTTTTGATTGTACGATGAGAAAAATCGAAAGAATTATACCATGGT
This sequence comes from Picea glauca, assembly GCA_000966675.3. Lineage (NCBI taxonomy): Eukaryota > Viridiplantae > Streptophyta > Pinopsida > Pinales > Pinaceae > Picea > Picea glauca. The sequence goes on along the minus strand of JZKD02S2269504.1, from coordinate 336,413 downwards.
GGGCCAAATTCCAGTACTTCATGAATGTGCATGAAAACAAAGGTGTCATCACAGGGTTTCATTTGATAACTTGTAGCTCTGGGTGTAGACAGAAGGAGTAGGCATTCTTCTTTCTATGTATACTAATATCTTTTGACACGCTTGGCCTTTGAATATTTTCATAACCCTGAAGCTCACTCAACGGTATTCATAGTCCTCATCTCACGAAAAAAAATGTCTAATGTATGTATTTTCAAGATATTTATACTACAATAATGATACATGTATATGATTTTAATGTATATTTTCCTCTAATAATGTTTCAAAACAAAAAAACAATGCAAGTTCATGGAGGAAAATTCAGTTTACAAATTTACCAAGTTTCTCTTTATAAATCCTTCTATATTGATAGAATCAAATGATTAATCTTACTTCCACACCAAAGACATTACTTGTATCGATTCTTCAGTTTAAAAATTTACAAAGTTTCACTTTAAAAATCCTTCTATATTGACAAAATCAAATGATTAATCTTACTTTCACACCAAAGACATTACTTGCATCGATACTTTGGAATATTTCAAGGGAAACGATTAACAAAAAAAAATATAGGAATTTGGGTTATTAACATTATTATTGAAGTGAAATAGCCAACAAATTCCCTGGTTGAAGCCTTCGTGGAAGCATGGGCTTGGGCCTAGCCTATGCAATCCTTGGAATAATTCTTTCACTTTATGACCTAGCATTCCAAGAGGTTGTTGGAGAGGAAAATTTATGTACCTTTCAAAGTCCAAAGATTCTTTCGAGGGTTGATATATTCCATTTGCTTTCATTATTTAATGTCGAGTGGGACTCTCTCTCAGATTGCACATATTCTTGACCCACTATTGGTTATAGATCTACTGTTGGGTCTTGATCATAAGGGACTGGCTCATACGCATCATAAGTTGGGTCTCAATATGGAAAGGCATAATATGGCTCTCGAACAAGAGCTAAACCTAGAAGACATGCTAAGGGTGGTGGTGGCTATATAGGTTCTTCTCATCCTACATTTTTAATTTCTCATGCATTTTTAACCGGACCCGGAAATGCTACTACTGGGTATGGAATTACTCTACCTAGGTATTCTTATATGTATTTTTACTTTAGTGCTTCTAGCTATGGATCTCGATCAGGAAGCTATGAATCAGGATCATGATCATCAGAAAGAACAAATGCATCATGATTAGGATCATCAAAACCTTACTAAACACGCACTATTCAATTTTTGTATCAATTTTTCATTTTATTCAACCATGGTTGCAAATGGAGCCTATTGTCAATTAAGCTATCGATTCAAATCCTAATTCACATAGTTGTTAGACATTCTGAGAGGAATTTTCTCTTCATACGCTGGTGCCTGACCTTTGCAAGATCTAAACCAATCAAATAATGTAGATCAGAATCAAAGAGAATGTAAAATTCTTCAAGAGGAATTCCAAGTAACTTTATTTTTATCAGATTAGATTTGGGTTTGAGTGGTGCAGGAGAACAATAGAGCACCAGAGGTATATTTTTCTCCTCAGACTTTAGACTTTAACATTATAATTCTTTTTCTTCATTATCTACAAATGAATCTAGGCATTTTTATGAAAAACCAATGTTAATGGTCAACTTCAAATTACCAAAGAAGGCATGCTTCTTATTACATTGAATGAATCTACCTCTAGATTGACAGAATCCCTCACCTTTACTTTTTCCAATGTAGATGGACTATTAGTTGAAGCTACAATTTATCAATAAATTCAACTTCCTTATTGTTACATTAGTTCGACCCAAGATCAAAAAATTCTCAAGACGACAATCTAGTATTTATTATGAGAGAGAAAAACGACATCTCTTATTGCATTTCGTATCAAATGAAATCTATGCAACAATTGAGATGCAGAGAAGATATTCTTCATAGACAAAAACTTCAACCATTGTATCACTAAAGTATTTGCAACTTCAAGCAACCATTTTCTCACTAAAGTATTTGAAACTTCAAGAAAAAAAGAAACATAATTATAAATGGTTTTGAGAAGGGGGATGCAAATGAACTACAAAGAGCATCTATATGCAGACAACAGGATAACAACCTCTCCCTTTGCAAATCCACATTTAAAGCTTTTAACCATTGAGATAGAGAGAAAATATTGTCCCTAGACATTAAGTAGCTTCGACCATTGTCTCACTAAAGTATTTGCACCTTCAAGCACAAGAAGAAACATAATTATAACTGGTTTTGAGAAGGGGTTGCAAATGAACTAGGACAAGACATTGAGAGCCTATGGCTTTTACAAATCCACATTTCAAGAAGGTAATTGTAATCGACAAATGGATCACATTTCATGCAGACAACTAATGGTTGCATGTGTAAGATGCATCAAGTGCGTCAAGTGGGTTGCATAATCATGTTTGTGTAGGTATTATATTATGTTATCAAGTCTTGCTATTTTTAAAATCAATTTAAGTTGTTTCTCTAGAGGAAGCTTAAAATAATGATGTCCAAAAGATTTATTTTGTTTGTTATTGATTCATTATTAATTATAATTATATGTTATATAAAATTGTTAATTATAATCATACTTTAAAGTAAAAGTTTTTTTCCTTCATATTATCTATGTATGTTTGATTATTTTTTATTATTTTAAAACAAAAAGTTAATGTTATATAAAAATATTGCAATTCATGTTGGGATTTGGTGACAAGGAATTCTTCTAATGATGGATTTGGATCCTATTATTCTGGTTTGGTTGTAACTAAAATAGACCAAGTTAGAAAATGGATAGTGTAACAACCCTCCTATGTTAAGGACAACTACCCTGACATCAAGTGCAATTTTTTTTTTGTTTTAACCGGGTGTGCGCACATGTAGAAGAAACAACCCTCTCGATCCTACATGACCACTCGAACCACAAGACGCAAGTAAGACAAACAAAATCAAGATGACAAGACAAATCAAAGTGACAACAAGGAAATAAAGCCCCTAGACACAAGGCTTGCAACTAGCAGCAATAAGCAGAAATAGACACCAGGGGTTAGGTATAGTACTATCACAGTATGGGAGAATCCAACAGTAGAGTCGCAGTAGTGGAACTGTGCCTTTAAACAGCCCGAGACTACTGATACGGCTCAGAGTGTGTCGCAAGAGTGGAACTGTGCCTTTAAACAGCCCGAGACTCTTGATACGGCACTGGATCCCTTCCACCGGATTTACACGCAGACATAAATACTAAGCTACAAGAGGTGTCTATATCCCTCCCGACAAGAACGTACTACGCCATACGATACCACCGTGTACCACAACATCAGGGACAACCTTGACCTCTACGGGAGACTCCAGTCCGGAGGACTCAATCGACCAACCACTATTGAGACTCGGAGACATCAATCATAGATCAATGGCTCCAGATAATTTCATTGCACTAACAAGTATTTTGAACGTAAGGTAATCCCATTTAGACTCAATCTCCCAAATTAAATCCTGAAATCTTAATATGCTTGGTACAATTTATACAATCGCAAGCTACTGCTAACAGAAGGGATGATAACAGCGCCACATGATATCATAACCATCGCCCYTTTTATGTTACCATGACTGGCATTAATCAAATCACAAAGCCCCTATGCGTTAAACTTAAATCAAAACTGCGACAACAACACCACAATGAAGAACATATTAATATTACCTTACCCTGAAGGTTAGGGAGGAAGTGAAACATTACACTATAACACCCGGCATTTCATTACATTACTACTATATGAGAAAATTTAACTGTCGATACACTTGGGCATTACATTCCCCCACAAGTGATCGCATTGAAAACTAGCTTTGCCTAAAAGCTAACCCCACCCGTGTAAGTGCTTTAGATTACAGTATCATTTACCCAAGGCATAAGAGACATTGCATTGGCATAAGAGGCGCTCGGATTCATAAGTTATCAAGCTTAACATAGCCGTCTTACTAAGGCGAGAACCGTACTCTGCACATGTCATCAATTTCCATGAATGCGTCAAAATTTACCCTGACCCTAACCATAACAACACATCCTATATCATTATAACCTTTAGTGCCCAATCATTTCGGATTACCGCATCAATTGCATTAATCATGATAATTGCATTAATCATCATGGTAACAGGTTAGTATCATTTTCACCCAATGACCACCCCCTTATCCTAAGGTCAATATATGAAAGGACAGCATGTTATAAATCTCATCATATATAAAAACAACCCTTTAGC